>ML394559.1:58923-82572 GCA_005239525.1 Nicotiana knightiana
AAATCATGTGCAAATTTGTGGTATAAGAAGAAAGAGCTATGTGTAGTTGAAAAAATTGATTGAATATTTGCAAATTGTTGAGGTAACAACGTTGTGTGTAAGTTATTGGGTGATTAAAACTGTGTAGTGGTGCTTGAAAATGTGTTTCAGGGGCTCTCTGACAGGTAGATAGGTCTAATTACAAAGGGAACTCTGGCGAAAGTTTTCTGAGATATTGGAGTTAGTGAAAATTTGGAAGTTGCATATCATGCTTTCAAAACTAAATGATTTCAAAAAAAAAAAAACCTCATTCGAGGACGAATGATTTTTAAGGGGTNTATCGGGTTATGCGCCACAACACGAACTAATAAAGATAATAAGATGTGAGGTAATAAGGGTGGCCGAGGATATAAGGGAGGCTGAGGTAATAAGGGAGGCCGAGGTAATAAGGGTGTCCGAGGTAATAAGGACGGAATGTGGTCATTATCACCATCGAAATGAGAAAAAAATCGGGGTAACTCTTGAATATGGTAATGTTGAAAGGGGAAAAGGAGAGATTGTGAAACTTGATGATTTGGTTGTTCTTTTCCACGTGCATTGATTGATTGGTTCTATTACTGTTTCTTACTTGTGTATTGTTTGATTGTACTTGGGATAAAGTTTGTTCATACATACTAGTACTATTCCACAGTACCAACGTCCCTTTTGCCCGGGGCGCTACATTTTCTTATATAAATGTAGGTGGTTCTACAGCAGGTAATTCAACCCACCGTCAGTAGTGCCTCCTCTCCTTTTCGTCAGCTGTTCTGGTGATCCCCACTTCTTCCCGGGGCCACTGTGGCTCATGTCACCTTAATTTGAGTTTATGGTGTAGTGTAAGGTATAGCCGGGGCCTTGTTGCCGGCAAGTAGTATATAAATCTTTTGTACTTGTAGAGGCCCCGTAGACACAATGTGGGGAAAGTATAGATGTATTTTGGGTACTAAGCGTACTGTTTGGAATCGTGGTCCACGTTGTTAATGTGGTATGTATTTTGTAAGTATTTGGTATCATGTGTTCGTAATGATAAAAAGTAGAAGTGAATTCAAGTTGAAGTTCATGCTTAAGCTATAAATGGCTATTTTACTTGAATAATGTGTATTGAAATCACGGGGTAACGCGTGGGATAGGAAAGGCAAATCAGGTTCGCTTGACTGGGGTCACCCGGTTGAGTGCCGGTCGCGTCCCTCGATCTTAAGGTGTGACAAAAACACCAAAATTGAAAGATACGACGAGCATGGAGACCCGATCGCGCATTTGAAAAGCTATTGCAATCAGCTGAGAGGGGCGGGTGGAAAAGAATAACTTTTGATGGCCTATTTTGGGGAGAGCTTGACGGGAATTGCGTCAGAATGGTGCATGGACCAGGACATCTCCCATTGGCATATATGGGACGACTTGGTCCGAGATTTCACCAGGAAATTTCAATACAACGTTGATATAGTTCCAGATAGGAATTCCGTGACCAATCTCAAGAAGAAAACACAGAAAGTTTCCGTGAATACGCTATCAAGTGGCGTGAGCATGCAGCCAGAGTGAAACCACTGATGGATGAAATAAAAATGGTCAATGTTTTCTTACAGGCCCAAGAGGCCGATTACTTCCAAAACATGATGTCCGCCATGGGCAAACCGTTTGGGGAGGCCATAAAAATTGGAGAAATGGTAGAAAATGGATTGAAAACTGGCTGCATCATAAGTCAATCTGCTTTAAGAGACACTTCCCAAGCCATCCAGAACGACTCGGGAGGTTTAGCAAATCGAAAAAATAGGGAAGAAGGAGCCATGATGGCTTCAAGTTCGAGAAGCTCTCGTCGATCCCGTGATTATTCTTGCCCACCTTCCAGAGCCCTGCAACACTACTACCCTCAACAACATGCAGCATATGTCGTGGCACCGCCTCCCTATGCGGTGATGAATTCCTAACCCTACACACGGCCACAACAGCACTACAACCAAAAACCGAGCTACCCCTCCCAGAAATAACCATCCTCACCAAGCTCCATATAACCCCAGTCCACCACAAAACAACTACCAATATAATACACACACCCGTGAGCCTCTCGGGAAAAGTGACTTCACCCCTATTGGTGAGTCTTACTCTAGCCTGTTTCCAATTTAGTCCAGATGGGTCTATTACAACATGTGCCTCCAAAATCGGCAAAATCCGAAATCTCCATCATACCGGCCCGGTATTATGTGTGCCTATCATTCAGGGGCAGAGGGTCATGATAAGAAGTATTGTTGGACTCTCAAGAGGTCCTTTGAGAATTTTATAGAACAAAAATGAGTGGTGCTGAGGGACGAGGAAGTCCCCAATGTGACTAACAACCTATTACCGGCTCACAACAATGGGCCGGTCATTGGGGTGATATGTGAGGACAAGGAATTCAATCCAGCTTTGAAAGTTATCATTGCCATCACCAGCTTAGAAAATAGACCCAAAGCGGTGGCAACACAAGCTAGAAATGAGAAAAAGATCAATTCAACTCCTCAAGTTGCAAAAAAGGCTGTGGAAATAAAGACAGGGGCAACGCCTGCTAAGAATGTCATTCTCTATGTTCCTAGGGCCCCAAGGAAGAAACAACTCATGTTAAACCCTCCCAAAAGATTTGAGCAAAGGAAAGTCAAACTGGAGGTGCCAAAATTGTATGTTCCCAAAGGGACTTATGTGGTGCGGGGGCCGGTAATTTCACCAAGGCTGACTGAGCCCATGGTTATCAGCCGCGCACCACATAGCCCTCTGAGAGACCCTACTACAATTCCTTGGAATTATAACAAGACAGTGGTCACATACAAAGGAAGTCATCTGATAAGTAAATGAAATGAACCAATCTAGGAAGTACTACAACCTGGAAGAGCTAAAAAAGTCAAAGCTAAATAAGGAGAAAAGGTTTCCACTCAAGAAGCCGATGAGTGCTGAAGAAGCGGAAGAGTATTTCCGAAGAATGAAAACTTCAGAATATGCCATAATTGATCAACTCAGGAAGACTCCTTCCCAGGTTTCACTTTTATCCTTGCTGATGAGCTCAAATGAACATCAGAAGGTGATCCTGAAAACATTGAATGAGGTGTATGTCCCGATTGAAACTTCAGTCAAACAATTGGAAAAAATGGCTGAACGATTTTTTGAAGTCAACGAAATTTCCTTCAGTCGTGATGACTTGCCTCCAGAGGGAGCAGCCCACAACAAAGCCCTTCACTTGATGTCAAATGTGAAGGTTATTATGTGAAGAGGGTTATGCTAGACGGTGGGTCCAGAGTTGACATTTTCCATCTCTCAATGCTACAGAGGATGGAAATCGAAACAGAGACCAAACAATGTCTATGTGTGCGCTTTTGATGGCGTCAAGCGACATATGATAGGGGAAATCGATTTGATTCTAACCATCGGCCCCGTGGACTTTGAAGTAACGTTCTAGGTTCTAAACATGGATACTTCATACAATTTGCTCCTAGGAAGACCATGGATCCATGCCGCATTAGCTGTGCCCTCTACTATTCACCAAATGGTCAAGTTTGAACATGAAAACCAAGAAATTGTCATCCATGGGGAGGATGAACGGTCCATTTACAGGGACCCGTCAGTCCCGTGTCTCGAGGCTAGAGAAGGAAGTGAACACATTGCCTATCAAGCCTTTGAAATTGTGGTCGCCGACCAGTGCGAAGAAGGGACTCGGAGTATCGCTAGTGAAATGATCAAACATGGGTACAAGCCCGGGAAAGGACTCGGAGTATCGCTACAAGGCGTCATAGAGCTCATCAATTTTACTGCCAATAAGAAGTTCTTTGGCATAGGTTTCCAAGCTACCGATGCAGACATAAAATAGGACGATGAGCGCAAGAAAAATAGATGGGTTTTGCCCCAGCCCTTTCCGCATCTCGCCAAGTCATTTGTGAAGCCAAAGTATGTAGAAGAAGAAGAGGATTTCACGGCCGAAGAAATTGAGGACATTTGTGAGGTAATAAAACAAATGGTGTACGAGGTTCACATGGTCCAACCGGGGGAAGGCACAAGAACTGCCGAGGTGCACTACATGGGGCCAAATGCTAAGCTCCAAAATTGGAAGGCTACTCCATTCCCTGTCAGGCGAGAATCCCAATAGTCCAATCTTTCCATCTTTTCTGCATTCCGAGTTATTTCAGGGTGTAACTCGAATGTTTTTATTTTGTTGTCTTTTAATTTCAATGTAAACCCTCCTATCTTCAAATTCAATGAAATGAAATCAGTATTTCATCGTCTATAGATCTTCTTTTTTATTTATTTATGATTTTGCTATTTTCTTATCGTTTCCTTTTCAGTTCTAATAATGCGGACTTAAATAACATGACATGCTTGTGGACTTCAGGCCCAGATACTAAAATATTGTCTAACTGTGAAATAATGAATCAAGAACCAGAATATGATGAAGATGAGGCTTTTAGGGAAATAAACCGAGAATTGAAACAATTTGAGAATAAGCCTAAGTCAAACTTAAATGAAACCGAGCCAAGTAATTTGGGCAGTTCAGAAGAGATCAGAGAAACCATGATAAGCATTCACGCTGAGGAAAGAACTAGAGATGCATTGATCCAACTTTTGTTTGAATTCGAAGACATGTTTGCATGGTCTTACGATGATATTCCAGGACTAAGCGTCGATTTAGTGGTACATAAGTTGTCGACTTCTCTCGGTTGTCAACTTGTCCAACAAAATCAGGGAAAGTTCAAAACAGACATGAGTGATAAGCTCAAATAAGAAGTACCAAACAATTGAAAACTGGTGTGATCCGAGTAGTCCGATACACCACGTGGTTGGCTAATGTGGTTCCAGTACCAAAGAAATACGGGAAAACCCAAGTGTGTGTTGACTATAGGGATTTGAACAAAGCAAGCCCGAAGGACAACTTTCCGTTACCAAACATCCACATTCTTGTCGACAATTGTGCCAAACATGAGATACAATCTTTTGTGAATTATTACGCTGGGTATCACCAAGTTCTGATGGATGAGGAAGACGTAGAAAATACAACTTTCACCACACCGTGGGGCACTTACTGTTACAGGGTCACGCCATTCGGTTTGAAAAATGTCGGGGCAACTTACATCTATGACCGCCATCTTCCATGACATGATGCACCAAGAAATTGAGGTGTATGTGGATGATGTGATCATTAAATCCAGAACACTAGAAGACCATGTGCAAGATATGAGGAAATTCTTTGGTCGTCTGCGCAGGTATGACTTGAAATTGAACCCAGCTAAATGTGCATTCGGAGTTCCATCTGGGAAACTTCTCGGGTTTATAGTTAGTCGGAGGGGTATTGAGTTAGATCCAACAAAGATAAAATCTATTCAGGATTTACCACCTCCGAAAACCAAGAAAGAGGTCATGAGTTTGCTAGGGAGTTTGAATTACATCAGCAGATTCATTTCTCAGCTTACTACCACGTGTGAGCCCATATTTAAGTTGCTAAAGAAAGACGCGGCGATTGAATGGACGGATGAGTGTCAAAAAGCTTTTGATAAAATCAAAGAATAACTGTCAAATCCGCCAGTGTTGGTTCCGCTTGAGCCTGGGAGACCTTTATTCTTATACTTGACAGTTATGGAAAATTCTTTCGGTTGTGTCCTCGGGAAACATGATGTAACCGGGAAGAGAGAGCAAGACATATACTACTTGAGCAAGAAGTTTACCGGTTATGAAGACAAGTACACTTTGTTGGAAAGAACTTATTGTGCTCTAACTTGGATCACTCAAAAGATCAGACATTGTCTTTTGGCCTAAACCACATATCTCATAACCAAAATGGATCCTCTAAAGTACGTGTTCCAAAAACCAATGCCTACGGGAAGATTAGCAAAATGGAAAATCCTACTCACTGAGTTCGAAATTGTTTATATCACCCGCACGACAATGAAAGCCCAAGCCTTGGCCGATCATCTAGCTGATAACCCAGTTGATGATGAATACCAACCCCTGAGCACTTATTTCCCAAATAAGGAAGTAAATTCAGTTGAAGTAATTCCAGAGGACACCAAGGCTTGGAAAATGTTTTTTGATGGAGTTGTAAATGTAAAAGGTGTCGGGATTGGCGCAATTTTGATCTCTCCCACTGGTCAGAACTACCCGGCCACAGCCCGGCTTCAATTCTTCTGTACGAACAATACTGCCGAGTATGAAGCTTGCATTATAGGCATAAACATGGCAGTTGATCTGGATGTGGAAGAATTATTAATCGTGGGAGATTCTAATTTGATCATTCGGCAAGCCTAAGGTAAATGGAAAACCCGAGACATCAAGATTATGCCATACAGGCAACATGTGGAAGATCTTAGCAAACAGTTCAATTCCGTTGAATTCGTGTATATTCCTCGATTCCGCAACAAGTTAGCTGATGCACTAGCTACCTTGGCTACAATGCTGCCGTATGCAGGCAATGTCCATATTGACCCGTTGGAGATCCAAATTCGAGAAATACATGGTTATTGCAATGCAATTGAAATAGAACCAGATGTTCAAGCATGGTACCATGATATCAAAAGGTTCTTGAAAACAAAGGAATACCCCGAGCAGGCCAGTGGAGACCAAAAGAGAACCATTAGAAGGCTTGCCAACAGTTTCTTCTTAAGCGGAGAAGTTTTGTACAAAAGAACTCCAGATCTGAATCTTTTGAGGTGTGTAGATGCCAAAGAAGCTGAAAATATCATTAACGAAGTGCATTCGGGAGTATGTGGGCCCCACATAACGGATATGTCCTGGCAAAGAAAATCCTGCGGGCATGTTATTATTGGATGACCATGGAAAAAGATTGCTTCAGTTTTGTCCAGAAGTGCCATCAGTGTTAGATACACGGTGATCTGATTCATGCACCTCCCTTAGAGTTGCATCCTATGTCAGCACATTGTCCATTTGTTGCTTGGGGTGTGGATGTGATTGGGCCAATTGAGCCGAAAGCTTCAAATGGGAATAGATTCATCCTAGTTGCCATCGATTATTTCACAAAGTGGGTTGAAGCAGTCACTTTCAAAGCCGTCACCAAGAAAGCGGTGGTCGACTTCGTGCATTCCAACATTATTTATTGTTTTGGTATTCCAAAAACTATCATCACAGACAATGTTGCAACCTGAATAGTCACTTGATGAGGGAGGTATGCGAACAGTTTAGGATTAAAAATCGTAATTCTACCCCTTATCGGCCCAAAGATAATGGCGTCGTTGAAGCGGAAAACAAGAACATCAAGAAGATCCTTAGGAAAATGATTCAAAGTTCTAGACAGTGGCATGAAAAACTGCCTTTTGCATTATTGGGATATCGCACAACCGTGCGCACATCAGTTGGGGCCACACATTACTTATTGCTTTATGACAATGAAGCTGTAATACTTGCAGAAGTTAAAATTCCCTCTCTTCAAATCATTGTTGAAGCCGAGATTGAAGATTATGAGAGGGTCAAGACCCGGTTGGAACAATTAACTATGATTGATGAAAGACAGATGGCCGCAGTTTGTCACAGACAGTTGTACCAATAAAGAATGGCCCGTGCCTATAACAAAAAAGTGCGACCTAGAAACTTTGAAGTGGGGCAACTCGTTCTGAGGCGTATTCTCCCGCATCATGAGGAAGCAAAAGGAAAATTTGCACCAAATAAGAAAACAGTTGCCGAAAAAAGCGTTGTACTTGGGAGACATTGAAGGAAATGACCCCGAAACAACTGTCAATGCGGATGTGGTCAAAAGGTATTATGTTTGACCCCTTTCGCAATTTTAATATTATCCGATTGGGATGATGAAGGATTTCATTCTTGCTACCCAAAAACTATCAACCGTTTGCACCCTTTGAGCCGGTTCCCTTTTCTTGATTACCCTTTGTGGAACCTGAAAGTCATGTAAAAAAGGCAAAACAAAAGAAAATCAAAAACAAAGTTCCTTGAAATATGTTCGACTTGATTCCGAAAGGATACTTAAGCAGCCTTACTCTGGGGTTCAGTCACACAAAAATAAAAATCCACATTTCCCCAAAGTTGAAACTGGGGTAGAAGTTATAACGGTTCGACGATGGTTCCGCCTGAAAGGTTCCAAAGTTGTAACCCGATCCAAATCCTTTTAAGTCCTTCTGATCAATCAGCAAGAATGTTACGGGGATATGTTGCCACCTAATGAGAGAAATAAAATAAGAGAGTCTTATCGGTGAAAACCCTCACGGGCACCATAGGGTGATGATAAGCAGAGAAATTGAAAAGGAGAGAGTCTTGTTAGTGAAAACTCGCGAAGAGCACTATAAGACGACGGTGAGAAGAGAAATGAGAGAGGTCAGCTGGTGAAAATCCGCAAAGGGTGCCACTGATCGAAAATAGGATCCTAACAACCATCGGCATCGATAGAGTCCTGGCAAGATTTCTCGATTTTGAGGCATAAGTTGTGATGAATTTCTGAGAGTTGAACGGTTTACACAAATCAGGCATCCAGTCCAAGAGGCATGTCATGTTCATTGGAGGCCGCACACACTCCAGATAAGTCCTTTTTCTTTTCCCCGAAAGGGATACCTCTCGTCTAAGTTCATTTGTCCATTTCATTGTTTGTTTTTCTTTGGATCCCTTTTGGTCTAATTTTGTTCTGAAGCTAAGACAAAGAAAGGATGGCAGGATTGATTTACAAGGTTTTTGTTTGACACGAGCCAATATCCAAGAAGGCACCCAGCCTCGGCAGGTGCATTGAGTCGATTTCGACTGGCCATGATGGCCGATGCTTTGAAATAAAAAACTCCTGAAAAGAAAGGAAATCAAATTCAAATGCCCACAAAGGCAAAATAAAGTTGAAAAAGGTTAAGTCCCACGTGATTAATCGTCATGGTAATTTTTTGGAAAAGCCAAGTCCTCCAGGGCCAGAAATGAAATCGGTCCTCAGGGAACAAGTAAGTAGTTGAGATCTTCATCAAAGAATTCGGGCCGAAATCAAGTGACTACAATGCCCAATGCCACAAAACCAACCACTGTTTCAAACTGACAAATTGTTCTTTGTTTGAAAAACAGGGAACAGGTGTAATTAAAAGCAACCTTTCAAGAAGCAGGTACAACCAAAAGAAACTGTGCAAGGGCTAGAAACAACTTTGCAGCAGCAACTCCAAAAAGGGAGGTATCCTCCAAAATTCTTTACCACATTTACTCATTCTCCGAAATATAAAAAAAAGAAAGGAAGAAATGATGATGAAAATGATAATAAAAAAAACAACCAAAAAAAGAGAGAGAAAACAAAGAAATTTCAAAATCATGGCAATATAGGGTCTCCAATCCCTAACTGCATTTTTCCAACATAGGGTCTCCACTCCCTAGTTGATGATTTTCCAGCATAGGGTCTCCAGTCCCTAGTTGATGATTTTCCAGTATAGGGTCTCCACTCCCTAGTTGATGATTTTCCAGCATAGGGTCTCCACTCCCTAGTTGATGCCAACATAAGGTCTCCACTCCCTAGTTGATGTCAACATAGGGTCTCCACCCCCTAATTGATGATTTTCCAACATAGGGTCTCCATTCCCTAGTTGATGACAGCATAGGGTCTCCACTCCCTAGTTGATGCCAACATAGGGTCTCCACTCCCTAGTTGATGATTTTCCAACACAGGGTCTTTACCCCCTAGTTGATGATTTTCCAACATAGGGTCTCCACTCCCTAGTTGATGATTTTCCAACATAGGGTCTCCATTCCCTAGTTGATTCCAGCATAGGATCTCCACTCCCTAGTTTGTGCCAGCATAGGGTCTCCACTCCCTAGTTTATGATTTTCCAACACAGGGTCTCCACTCCTTAGTTGATGCCAAAATAGGGTCTCAACTCCCTAGTTGATGATTTTCCAACATAGGGTCTCCACTCCCTAGTTGATGATTTTCCAACATAGGGTCTCCACTCCCTAGTTGATGATTTTCCAACATAGGGTCTCCACTCCATAGTTGATTCTAACATAGGGTCTCCACTCCCTAGTTGATGATTTTCCAATATAGGGTCTCTACTCCCTAATTGATGCCAGCATAGGGTCTCCACTCCCTAGTTGATGCCAGCATAGGGTCTCCACTCTCTAGTTGATACCAACATAGGGTCTCCACTCCCTAGTTGATGCCAGCATAGGGTCTCCACTCCCTAGTTGATGATTTTCCAATATAGGGTCTCCACTCCCTAATTGATACCAGCTTAGGGTCTCTACTCCCTAGTTGATGCCAGCATAGGGTCTCCACTCTCTAGTTGATGCCAGCATAGGGTCTCCATTCCCTAGTTAATGCCATCATAGGGTCTCCACTCCCTAGTTTATGCCAGCATAAGGTCTCCACTCCCTAGTTGATGCCAGCATAGGGTCTCAACTCCCTAGTTGATGATTTTCAAACATAGGGTCTCCAATCCCTTGTTGATTTTATTTTAGATATAGGGTCTCCACTCCCTAGTCGCTTTTCCAACATAGGATCTCCACTCCCTAGTTGCTTTTATTTTAGATATAGGGTTACCACTCCCTATGTATGTTTCCTCCGGGTACACCATTCCCGCCTTTTTTATTGCTTTCAATAATGAAGTAGTATAGAGTTTTGTTACAATAACACATAAAATTTTCCTAGTGAAAACTGGTGTAGAAAATTTCGTTTTGTTCGTTTGTTTTGGTGTTTGAGCATGTTTTAACCTCGAGGCACAGGGTTCGAGACAGCCAAAATAAAGAGCCTCAATCCATAATAAAATAAAAGAAGGAAAGAAAAGAGTTGAACCCAAAGTGCAGAAGCGGAGAAAAGATGTGGACTGCTCAAGACATGATTGAAGTCACAAGCTTTGCATGTCCCGTATTGATCCGAAAAGCTGAAGAATAACGAACTATCACTTGCAGCTAGCAAGCATCAAGACTCAGATTAGAGTATGCATGAAGAACCAGCTAAGACTCAAGATCAAGCTTCAGAGGATTTATATATAGGAATCTTGTAACTCGTAGTTGATAGGCTTAGTTAGTCTTTTTCATTTTTGACTTTGGTGTAATAAGGAGCTCAACAACAGTAACAAAAGCAACATCAGTGAAATCACAACTTCCCCGTAGTCCCAGCTACCAAAACTTTCAGAACTACACTGACCTGATTTCTTTATAGCCAAGGATATGTAGGCAACCTCCGAAGCAAGATTCGGTCAAACTTTTTCAAATTCTTCCCATGGAATATCTAAACGAGCAAAAATCGCTCGTAATTGCTCATTTTATCTTTGCCCGAAAATTCTTCATGTTTCCGAGCAAAGAGAGGCAGCTGTGAGCATGTGATTTTTGCCCAACTAAAATATTCCTACATAATTCACAAAATTATATTTTTTTATTTTTTATTTTATAGAATTTTTAGGAATTTCTTTTTATTTGATTTCATATTTAGCATTTTTAAAATCATGAAAAATACTAAAAAAAATATCAAAAATTTCATGTATTGCATTTTAGGTTTTTTCTTGTATTTTTAGGATTAAATTGTTAATTAATTGCATTATTAAACAAAAATCACAAAAAATATTGGTCATTTTTATATTTTTAGCTTTTAGTTGCAAATTAGTATTTTTTTTCCATTAGTTTTAAGTTAATTATTATTTTTATGTTAGAAATAGATAATTAATTTAATTTTAAAAGTTAGATTTGATATAGGACATAGTTTAAGATTTTAATTAATTTTAGTAGGACTAAAAATCAAGAAAAAAAGAAGAAGAAGAGAAGTTTAATTCCGAATTGGGCCAAAACCATTTTTGTTTGGCCCAATTGCCCTAAATTCTCTCTAATCCGCCCCTTGCTCAAGCCCAGCTCCCTTTTCAAAAATCCAGCCCACCCCCTTCAAGACCAAACGACTCTGTATCGTGATGTTAGATCTGAGTCGTTCAAACATCTTAATCCACCGGCTCCCAACTCATCCCCCCTTTAAAAATGTCCTAACTGGCCTCCCTAACCCCAAAGACCCCTCACTCTTCATATCCCCCACCCACTCTCCAAACCCCAGCCGCCTTAGGACCCTCTGTCGCCGCCGCCGAAAATCGCGCACGGCGGCGACACCACTCCAATACCACCCAAATTTCTACCATATACTATCCACACCCCCTCATTCCAAATCCCCAAAATGTTTCTTTCAAAAATCCCTAAAACTTCACGTCTCTCTCACCCCTTTTGCACCTCCGCTGTTTGCCACCGCCAGAAATCGCCCACGGCGGCGGCGCCACTCCAAATAGCCCTATCTTCTAACCTGATGATCCTAATTCGCCCCTCTCTTCAAATCCCCAATCAATTGTTCCAGAACCCTAACCAAATTCTTTGATTTTTCGATCTGAAAACCCAAAATCCCTAGCCGCCCATATACTCCAAACCATCCCACCGGCAGAACACCTCCAAACTCCCTCAAAATCACACCCTATACTCCTCACCGTCTCTCTCAATTTTTTTGAAGAACAGAAAGATCAAACCTCGACCCTATATCTGGTTTTTAAGGGTCCTCGTGCCTAGATGTCCAATCAGGAATTCAATTTTGGATGGGTCTCTTGGCACAAGGACTTTTGGCGACTAGGTTTCTTTTTATCAATGGAATTCGATAGGTAAACCAATCTTTCTTTGTTTTAATTACTTTTCTCACATTTTCAGTTTTTTTCCCCAAACATGTGTTTTCTGTTTGTTAATAGTTTACTTGCATAGCCTCGACTAGTTAATTACATTAGATTAATCATCTTATTTTGTTTTTTTTTGAGTATTTTCTGTCTTAAACTGTGTAAATCTTTTCCTTGTTGCTCTTTCTGCTTTTATGGTCTATTTGCACCTTTCAGCATTGAGTGTCTAATTTAGACTAATTATTTTCCCATTGTTTATTGGTTTAGATAGATTTCAGAATTAATTAGGTTTTATTATTTCTGAGATTATTTCCTTTAGGTTTAAAATTATTGGACCTGAGGGTGGGGTTTTGATTTGTGGACTAGGAGATTTTGTTCCATTATTGGGTTTAGAAAGAAGATTGAGGTACGGGCCCAAGTCTTTAAGCAGGCCTGACCTAATCTGGGATCCATTTGAGAGATAAATGTAATGAGATAAAAGGTTTTAGGTCAGAAATAAGGTAAAAATACAAAGGTTAAAAGAGTGAAATTAAAAAAAGTTTCTAGAACGGGGATAACTGTCCCAATCTGTTTAGAAAAGAGATAAGAATAAGAGGAGATATCCAGAAATGAGACAACTGTCTGTTTTGGAAAGGTGCCAGAAATTGGACAGCTGACCATTTTCTATTTTGGAAAGATACCAATTTCCCTTAATTTAAGGGAGGGTGGCAGGTTCCCTTGTACCTCCCTCATTCCTATAATTTGGCACTCCTACATTGTATATAAAGGACATTATATTCCCTCTCACACATGAAAAATTCCTTTAGAAAATTCAGAGACTTTTCATTAGTATTCTGGTTTTCCTTCTCTTTTGAGTTTAAGGCTAAGAACAAAAATAAGAAAGATTTTCAAAGCTGTTTTTCTTCTCCATTTTGCTATTGGTTTAACCTCATTTTTGCTGAGATTATGAGTTTTTCAGCTGTTGGTTCTTTGTTCTTGTTGATTTTCTGTTGTTGTTCTTCTTGCTACTGCATTTCCTCCAAGTTTTTCAGAGATTTATTTTCTTCTTTTTCTACTGCCCTCAAGGTACACATCCATGAACTCACATGTTTGACTTGGACATAATCAAGTTTTCTTCTGTGATTTCTCAGGAATTTATGTGTCTTTTGTGATGTGGTGTTTTAGATTTCATGTAAAAGGTTGTAAATGTTTAAGCATTTGTAGTGGAAATCTGTTTTGACCTTAGTGTTGCATTACTGTCCTTCAACTTCTTTAAAGCATGTTACCTCTGTTAGGTTATTTCTAATATTCTGGGCTATTTTGAGCATGAATTCTAATTAAAAAAATGTTCCTAATTGTACTAAGTAATGTTGGTAACAAAGTCATGAAAGAAAAAGGCTATTACTGCAATAAACATGGTTGTAGTTTATAGAGGTGACTACTAAATGTATGAAAGCCAAAACCCGGCCATCAGAGGTGTTAGAAGTCATAGCAGATTCTCTTTTGCTTTTCTTTGATATTTGGGAATGTAATATGAAATTTCGGCATGTAACTGTAATTGAAATAATTTATTAGTTTAAATGTTAGATTAAAGATTTGATTGCAAAGTACAAATTCAAATGGCTAGGCATTAAGTTTAGAAGTTCAGAATCATTGGTTTATCATATGTACAACTTTGTACAATCTATGACTTTTCTGGTTCTTAGATTCATCATGTGTATCTGTTATTGCAAGTTTTAGAATTTGAGTTGATTAACTGGCTGAAAAATGAAGGCTAAAATTGGCTATTACTCTAATGTGGCTATCTCTGCAATGCCAAAATTGTCTATTGATCCATTTCCGGTTATGCATGTGAAATTCCTCAAAGTTAGACTATGATCCAGTTTCAGCTATCATTTTATCCCGTTAGTACACACTTTGGCAATTAATTTGAACTTTCATGGCTTAGAGATTCCCGTCATTAAGTTCTTCAACCTTATCCGTAATTTATTCCAACATTGACTCCTTAGTTATAAACCCCCAGTACATGATCCCAAATTAGCATTAGGAAAACAATTAATGAACGCCAAGTTTTTCTTTAGGCGTGATCAATAATAACATCGTGACGATGGGTACGGTTCTCGTGGCATGGTCACGATACGTAAATCCCACTCGGGTGTGCATTTCATGTAACCCAACCATAACTTCTAATAATAATAAAAATAAATATGGTGTAGATCGTGGGTACGATTCCTGTGACGCGATTCGCAATATGTTCAAAAACAAACGAGTGCGCGACATCGCGACTTTTTCAAACAAACTCCATAAATAATTAAAAGCGGTTTTAAAAGGTTAAAGTGAAATAGGCTTTAAATATGTAACAAATAAGATAATTAGGCAAATTAATAATAGTTAAGCGACCGTGCTAAAACCACGAAACTCCGGAGTGCCTCACAACTTCTCCCGAGTTAACGGAATTTCTTATCCGGTCTTCTGGTTTTACAGACTTTAAACAGAGTCAAATTTCCTTGATTTGGGATTTAAAATAAAAACCGGTGACTTGGGACACCAAAATAATTATCCCAAGCGGAGACTCTGAAATAAATAAAAATACCATTTTGAAGAATGTCACTTAAATTGAAAAAACTCGCATATCCCCCTACGGGAAAAAGGAGGTGTGACAGGTACGACATGGTAGAGGTTTTGTAGGTCAGTTAGTTCAGTTTGCACTTCCGGCTTCGCTCAGTGTTTCAGGTGCTCGCGTGCCTCAGAGTACTCGTACTGCTCAGTTTCCAAAGCTACGTCAGCAGAGAGGTTTCTTTGAGTGTGGAGATATCAGCCACATGGTGAGAGGTTGTCCTAGACTCCGGGCAGATGTGTTATAGTGGGGTATTCAAGCGAGTAGGGGGCGCCCAAGAGGGGGAAGCCCAACCCGTTGATGTGATTCCATACAGTAGGTTGGAGGCTGTTGTGCTAGATGTTATCATACAAGTATATTTTGATTTATTACAGAGGGCACCATTTGTATTTCATTTCAGTTCTTCTTATCTGGATGAGTTCCGTTATTTGTTGTTTCATTACGAGTGACTTTTTATTATTTTGCACTATGTTTAAGTCTTTCCCCTGTTGGGAGGTTCTATGAGTGGTATTCGTGTCTATCGTTGTTTTTATCCATCATTGAGAGTGGTGAGATTGGAAGTGAGCCCTTGTTGTTCATCATCGCAGGTTTGGTGTGATTCCTGAGTATTCTTGGTTACAGTCTGTGATTGGTATTCTACCGGGGTGAGAGTTCAGTAAGTGTAGTGATTTCATTGGCAGAAATGGGTTAGTGGAAGATTCTGATTAGTATGATCTATATTTGACATGTGATTTAGATTTGAGTGTGAGGCCCTCGCGATTTAATGAGATTTGATATGTTTGAGACGGGCTGCGTGCCGCTGTGGAGAGTCATACCAGGATGAGATCCTTCTTGTTTTTTTTTAATGTACTTGATTTTCCTATTTAAAACCAAATTATTCGTAGGATGTTACTGCTAGAGAGTTGTGCCTGTCGGGCTTGTTTGGTATTCCTCTCATATGTTTCTCTTTATATATATTCAGTCATTTTCGTTTTGTGTTTCTTGAGTTTTAGCTTGCGGGTGTGTGACCGATGGTGTTAGTTGTGACTTGTTGATTCGGGTGCATAGTTATGAGGTCTTCGTGGTTCTTGCATCATCGTCAGTGTTATGAAGATTTTAAACGAGTTCCTAGTGGATATGAGGCTAATTGCTGGTGTTGGTTTTGCTTGCGGGCAGCTATTGTGATTAGAAGTGTTATTACAGGCCTATATAGGTATGTTATTATGTTTGGTTGTACCTTGTGGGGGTAGCCATGAGTTGTTACAGCTGGTTGAGACTGATACTGGGTATGAATTTAGAATCGGGTCTTTTGGAAATGAATGGAGGGTGAGAATTTTGACTCTGAGGCTTATCGGTGGTGGTAGAAAGGCTAAATTTCAGTTGGAATGGTGATATCAGGCCTATGTGGATTGGGGTGACGTGAGATCACCTGCGGGTTTATGTTGGAAGTGTGTGTTCAGTTATTTGAAGGTTTCGAGGCGATTCTTGGCACGTTCGAGGACGAGCGTTTATTTTAAGAGGGGGAAAATGTAATGACTCGGCTGGTCGTTTTGAGAATTTATATTCCATTCGGCGACATAAGGTCTTTTAAAGCTTCATATGGTGATTTTAAACTTAGGCGTGCGTCCGGAATTGGATTTGGAGGTCCATAGGGTAATTTGAGGCATTTCAGCGGAAGCTAGAGTTTGGAGGATGGAGAAGTTTGACCCATAGTTGACTTCGATGATATCATGGTCGGGATGCGATTCCGAATGTTGGAGTAGTTCTGTTACGTTATTTGGGACTTGTCTGCAAAATTTGACGTTATTCCGGGTTGGTTTGATTGGGTTCGGCTCGAGTTTTCGATGTTAGAAGAATTTGGAAGTTCATAAGTTCGATTCGTGTGTGATTTGTACTTACGTCGTTGTTTAATGTGATTTACTTTTGAGGTCCCGAGCGAGTCCCCAGGCGTGTTCCGGTCGAGTTTTTGGATGTTTTTCCTAGTTTGAGCAGGTATGGTTCTGGTGTCTCGCAAATGCGACACTTTAGAGCGTAAGTGTGATCGGTTCCAAGACTGCACTACTATTGAGTAGCGAGGATGGCCGATGCAGTTTTACCCAACAAGGTCGGGATCAATTTCCACAGGGAGTTAATTGATTTGAAATTAGGTATTTATCTAAATCTAGATGCGTGTTTTGTTCCTAATTGCACTTCCACACATGTTGGTGTTGATTCTACTTCTAATTCTATTCTATTGTATGCAAAGATTAAAGCTAAGTACAATATTTTTTATGTTGGTTTTCAAGAGTTTAAAAGGACTACGGTAGTGACTTCCGCCTAGGTGGATATCTAACGGGTTGCAAGAATCTAGGGCAAGCTTGATCAATTTGGGGTCGTAATATAGCTATCACACCCAAGTACTCACTTTATACCCCTCGGTAGTTTGAGTGATTTTGCGCAATTTGGCTTTCTCAAGTCCAAATAGGTATTCATGTAATTCAAGTGATATTAGCTCAAGTCGGGTATTACTATCTCTAGGTTTAACCCTTTAATTGGGGTTATCAATTTCTTGAGTTCACCCCAATTCGTTTATAGCCTAGTTTTCCTAGACTTAGTCCCTCTTTCTCAAGAAGAGACTAAGTCATAAAGGCATGAGTCAGTGTTTGCAATCACTAATTCTACAATTCTAGCAAGAACTAGGCTAAATATTACTAACCCATAAACAATCAGCCCTAAAATTCAATTACCCATTAAATACCCATAGTAGGGTTGGGTCACAACCCTAGCTATGGGTCTAGCTACTCATAGAATTAGCAGAAATCAAGGATAAAGAGAAGATAAAATCCATAATACCAGATTAAAAGATGAAAATCTACTGTTATAAGGTAAATCTTGTACAAAATTGCCCAAAAGGGAAAACCTAGCCGTCTCACGTGCTCAGCAAAAACATAAAATAACCTAAAAATGACAAAAAAATTGTATTTATACTAAGCTGAAATTTCCGAACAAAAATATCCTTTGGAGGTTTCGCGGCTGCACTCTTGCTTTCGTGGTCGCGTAATTTTGGTCGTGGTCTGTGTGTTTCACTTCTGGTTCTGGGTTGAGTATAGATTCGCGGATCGCGTACTTTCTTTCTTGGTCGCGTAAAAGACTTCCGTGGCCGCATAATTTTGACGCGGACCGCTCTTCTTGCTTTAGCTTGAAATGTGAACTCGCTGAACCTCAGCAACCGCGGTCCGCAAAATTCCAATCACGGACACAGATTCTTTCGCGGTCGCACTTGTTTGACACGGTCCGCGTTCATGTTTTAGCCCAAAAAACCATCTCTCTGATTCTTCATTTCGCGGACCTCGAAATAATGTTGCGCATTGATACTTTTGCGGCCGCACTTTTCTGTCGCGGTCCGCGTTCCGCACCTCTTGGCCCAGTCTTGGTTTTTGTTCAAGTTTTGACTCCTTTATGAGTTGATTATGGCTTGGCTCATTTTGAACAATTCCTACAAGCAAGCATATTACGTTAGTTTCAGGGAATACCTTCACGCATATTTGGCCCAAAACACAAGTAAAAGAGAGCAAATAATAGGCTAAAATCCCTACTTATCAATGTGCGGCTCCGCTTCTGCAAGGGCCTGGTCACTTCTGGGATCCTTGAGGTCTGGGAGATAGCCCGCTTCTTTGGATGCTGGCACGCAGGTGCGAACGCCGCTTGTGCGATTCTATGATCGCATCTGCGAGGAATCTCGCTTCCGCGGCTTCCCTTTCGCTTCTGCGGTGCCGCCGGTACGATTGTAGATTCGCAGATGGGGTCCCTGTCCTAATTAGCCAAGTTCGAAGATGCGGACAATTTCTCGCAAGTGGGACTCCGTATATACGGTTTCTTGTCTGCATATGCGGAAGTCCTGGCAGAGCATTTAAGTCGAGGGTTGGCCATTTCTCTTCATATTTTGAGTTTTGGACTTCGATTTTGGGAGCTTCTTTTGGGGGGGTTTAAGAAAATCGATTGGGTAAGTGTTCTTCACCTAGAATCTAACATATTCCATGATTTTATCTTCATTTTTATCATTTAAATTGTGTTTTGGGTTGAGGAAAATGTTGAAATTTGAAGAAAATTTTCAAAATGAAAAATCACGATTTGAGGGACAAGATGGTATCGGAATTTGATAATTTTAGTGTGGGTGAACTCGTAGCGGAATGGGTGTTCAGGCTTTGTAAATTTGTCGGGTTCCAAAGTGGGCGCCCGGGGGTCGATTTTTAGATTTTGTTAAAGATTGAGAATTTATGATCCAGAATAGTTTCTTATGAGTTATATTTGTGTTTTGAAGTTATTTTGGTTGGATTTGAGCCATCCGAAGGTCTTTTCACCCGAGAAGTTTAATTTTTTAGTATCGGTTGTCTTCTTTGAGGTAAGTATCTTGCCTAAACTTGTGGGTGGGGGCGGGGGAATTCCCCTTAGGATTTGAGTCTTCTATGCTAATTGCAGTCCGTGTACGCGAGGTGACGAGTGCGTGCTCGGACTTATTTGTGGAAAGTTATCCTTTTAGGGATCTTTGGTCCTTATATTCACCGAGTATGAAGTTGTTCTTGATATGACTGAGTTCCTATTTACTAGTTTCACCTCTACATGCTTAAATTGGAATTACTTGTTTTTGGATTCACTCTTATTGCCTATTTGACTCCTAATTGACTTAACTGAAGATTTTACCTATTTCACTGTCATGATATCTCTTCATAACTGCTTATCTCTATTTGTAATTATCATCATCTCATCCTATAATTGCTTATTCTTAATCGAGGTTATGGTTATCTTCCCGCTGCTTATCCTTAAGTGAAATTGTTGAATATCCTCGTAATTTCTCAACCTTAAAGGAAGTTTAAATATCCTATACCTTAGTTGACTTGCCGTTATATGGAATTATCATATTCGTGTTAGTTTCTTGTTGTTGAACCGTGCATTGGGGTACGACTGTTACAAGCTATTTCCTTTCTTGTTGGGTTGTTCTTATTATGCCTAGTATTCTTTATTGTGCTTATTACTTGTGAACTAGCTTTGAACTTTCTTGTGATTAAAGGTTCTTAAGTTGATGTATTTACCGTATCTTGTATTATTATCATTATTTTCGTTGTATTGTTATGGTGATGCACGAGGTTTCTATCGTGCGGTTGTGGTTATTGTGATGCATGAGATTTCTGTCGTGCGGTTGTTGATATGGGGATTTCACGAGGTTTTTGTTGTGCCGTGTTTTGTATTGATATTGCACATGCTGCATGACAAGGCGGGATATGTATATGTGGGTTGCGCATATGGCGAGACAAGGTGGGAACATGATTATGTACGTGTGGCGAGACAAGGCGGGCATTTACTTTACTATTGCATACATGGCGAGACAAAGTGGGTATGTTAAGGATTGATTTGTGATGTCTTGTGTTGGCCTGGGGGCATTCTTGTTGTTGATAATTGTGTAGTGTTACTCTTATCGGTGTGAACTGTATCTTGTGAAAGTTGTGAAGAAATATTTTACGTGATGTCTGTCTCTTTTCTTATGCTTACTAGTTGGTTTGAAACTATGTTAGGAGACTTGCACAAGCAGACACGCAGTTAAGCATTCTTATTGGCTAAAAGATTTTCTGGATATCGTTGCGTATAGATACCCCTGTTGTATTTGTCTTCTATGTGAGAATGGCTTTATAGGCACGTGAGTCGTCCGTGCAGTTAGGAGGTGTTATGAGGGCATATGATTCCCAATGTTAGGGTTCAGGTATTGACACCCGTGAGTTGTGAATTGTCCGAGGTTCGGTACCTCGTGGAGTTGACTAAACCTGATGTAAAAGCGGTTGAAATTGCTGAGTTATTACTTGTCCTTGTTGTATATGTGATTCCGGATTTAGGTTGTGTTCTATTCACTCTTCTGTATTATGTTTATGGTATTCCATTGATACTTGTTGTCTCCTTTCGTATTGAAATTTATGTATTGTTAGTCATATTGCATAGTCGTTATGTAGATATTATATTATGTTGTTCCTATACTTATAATTGTTCAGCTTATCAGACCAGCGGGTGTCTTGACTGTTCCTCGTCACTACTCCACCGAGGTTAGTCTTGATACTTACTGGACACCGCCAAGGTGTGCTCATACTGCACTTCTGCATATTTTTGTGCAGATTTAAGGTATTGCGTAGCCGGTTGATCATTAGCTAGCAGCGCGGATTGCTGTTGTGGAGACTCAAAGTAAAACCTGCTACAACGTTCGTGGGTTTCGGAGTCACCGTCCTATTTTGTTCATACACTGTGTTATTTATTTCTGAACAGTTGTATTTAGAAGTTATAGTAAAAAAAATTGCACAGTTTATGACTTGTACTACCGGGTTTTGGAAGATTGTTTATTGCATAAAGAAATTTATTTCAGAAATTTTTAGACGTTAGATTGTTGTACTATTTTCCATAAATGTTAGGCTTACCTAGTCCTTAAGACTAGGTGTCATCACAATACCCAACGGAGGAGAAATTGGGTTGTGACAAAAGGAATACCAGAAGGCCCATCTCCTTCCTCAATATCTACACTAATGTTTTCATTAGCATAATAGTTTAATTCCTTATCGGTAGAAGAATTTCACTGGATAAAATTTTATATAACTATGATAGCTGTAACAAGATAATTCTGAGTGTCAAACTTGAAATATGGTATTGAGCGTAAAATAAAAATAATTTTAAATATATAAAAGTTTATTATTTTCATAAAAAAATAATAGTTAAGTATGTTTAAATTCAAATTCAAAAAGAGTAACTAATTATTAACAACACATAATGCATAATTTATTTATTTTTAAATATAAATTCATAAAGAAACTAATTACATATTACCAAACCTAATTAACTTTGTCCTGANTTTCGATTTACATGTTCGAAATTTTACAAGTTCTAAAGTTATGAGTTTGGAGGTTCATGTGTTTGGAAGTTTACGAGTTTAGAAATTATAAAGTTTACGGGCTTGATATTTCGCGATTTTGAAAGTTTAGCGATTCGGAAGTATATGAAATTTGTGGGTTCAGAAGGTTGTTGGTTCGAAAGTTTATGGCTTCATGTTTATTGTATCTAAATTATTTATGAATACTTTTGATAAGTTATTTTCCTTTATTTGCGTACCAAACATGGAAAAATGAATAAGAATACTACTTTTTTTCCAAGAAAATATTTTCTACGAAAAATATTTTCCGTTATACCAAACACACCCTTAATGCACAAATTTTATTTGGTTTAATATTTCTAAATATTAGGAATATAAGTCGATTTTATCTAGTGTAAAAATTATTTTAAAGGGTTAAACAGACGAATAATATTTTGCTATGTGATATCGTGCTTTTAATATATATGTAGATTTTCAAAAGATTACTCCCTCCAGTCCAAAATAAGTGATTTTTTGGTCTTTAATTGTGGTCCAAAATTAGTGATTTTTCAAGATTTCAAGAATGAATTAATTATTTTTTTCCTACATTGCCCTTGGAGTAAATAATGTTAGAGTATGTGTTAGGAGTGTTTATGTGAAGAGATAGTAAATGTTAATATGGTCAATTTCATTACTAATTAATGTTAAAAAGTGAATTTCTTAATATGTGTGAAAACAACTAAAAAATTACTTATTTTGGATCGGGGGGGAGTAATTTATATGCACATATTCTTGTATTATTAGTCAATTTAAAGGGTTAAAGAGACGAATAATATTTTGCTATGCGATATCATGCTTTTAATATAGTATAGATTTTCAAAAGATTACTCCCTCCAGTCCAAAATAAGTGATTTTTTGGTCTTTTTTGGTGGTCCAAAATTAGTGATTTTTCTAGATTTCAAGAATGAATTAATTATTTTTTTCCTACATTGCCCTTGGAGTAAANATTTTTAAATATAAATTCATAAAGAAACTAATTACATATTACCAAACCTAATTAACTTTGTCCTGAATTACCAAATGGCCTATTGCGAGGCTGCGATTTGGCTTTTTCTTCTTCTTTTAATTGATATTTGGTCTTCATCATGACAATATTGAGAGCCACGCCTTAGTTTAAGAATACTTCTTTTTTTTACAAAATTGCTTATTTTGCATAATTAGATAAGGAAGAAATTTACACAAAATAATTAAATAATCAAAATTTTCTATATAATTTAAATAAGAAAAGACTTAGGTGTGTTTGGTATGAAGGAAAACGAAAAATGTTTTCAATTTTACCATGCTTGGTTGACTTAAATAATTTGAAAAATATTTTTCTTATGAAATCATTTTCCTCCAATTGGAGGAAAATGTTTTGCTCAACAAGAGAAGGGAAAACATTTTTCAAAACTCCTTCTCAAACTTCTCCACCCTCACCAACTCACACCCCCACACCCACCCACCTAACCCCAGCCACCCCCTTTCTCCAAAAAGGTTCTTTTTTTTAAATTGTTTTTTCCGTCACCACCACCAACCCCTCCCCCTCCCCCCGCGCAAAAAAAAAAAATTTTTTACTTCTTTTTTTTGTAATTTCAAAT
>ML394559.1:83280-95828 GCA_005239525.1 Nicotiana knightiana
CCCCTCCCTCAGGAATTATTTTTTATATATATATATATTTTCAGTTTTAGTTTTTTCATCTTTCGATTTACATGTTCGAAATTTTACAAGTTCTAAAGTTATGAGTTTGGAGGTTCATGTGTTTGGAAGTTTACGAGTTTAGAAATTATAAAGTTTACGGGCTTGATATTTCGCGATTTTGAAAGTTTAGCGATTCGGAAGTATATGAAATTTGTGGGTTCAGAAGGTTGTTGGTTCGAAAGTTTATGGCTTCATGTTTATTGTATCTAAATTATTTATGAATACTTTTGATAAGTTATTTTCCTTTATTTGCGTACCAAACATGGAAAAATGAATAAGAATACTACTTTTTTTCCAAGAAAATATTTTCTACGAAAAATATTTTCCGTTATACCAAACACACCCTTAATGCACAAATTTTATTTGGTTTAATATTTCTAAATATTAGGAATATAAGTCGATTTTATCTAGTGTAAAAATTATTTTAAAGGGTTAAACAGACGAATAATATTTTGCTATGTGATATCGTGCTTTTAATATATATGTAGATTTTCAAAAGATTACTCCCTCCAGTCCAAAATAAGTGATTTTTTGGTCTTTAATTGTGGTCCAAAATTAGTGATTTTTCAAGATTTCAAGAATGAATTAATTATTTTTTTCCTACATTGCCCTTGGAGTAAATAATGTTAGAGTATGTGTTAGGAGTGTTTATGTGAAGAGATAGTAAATGTTAATATGGTCAATTTCATTACTAATTAATGTTAAAAAGTGAATTTCTTAATATGTGTGAAAACAACTAAAAAATTACTTATTTTGGATCGGGGGGGAGTAATTTATATGCACATATTCTTGTATTATTAGTCAATTTAAAGGGTTAAAGAGACGAATAATATTTTGCTATGCGATATCATGCTTTTAATATAGTATAGATTTTCAAAAGATTACTCCCTCCAGTCCAAAATAAGTGATTTTTTGGTCTTTTTTGGTGGTCCAAAATTAGTGATTTTTCTAGATTTCAAGAATGAATTAATTATTTTTTTCCTACATTGCCCTTGGAGTAAATAATGTTGGAGTATGTGTTAGGAGTGATAGTAAATGTTAATATGACCAATTTTATTGTTAATTAATGTTAAAATGTGAATTTCTTAATATGTGTGAAAACAACTAAAAAAATTACTTATTTTGGATCGGAGGGAGTCATTTATATGCACATATTCTTGTATTATCAGTCAATTTAAAGGGTTAAACAGACGAATAATATTTTGCTATGCGATATCATGCTTTTAATATAATATAGATTTTCAAAAGATACTCCCTCCAGTTCAAAATAAGTGATTTTTTGATCTTTTTTTTATGGTCCAAAATTAGTGATTTTTTCAGATTTTAAGAATGAATTAATTATTTTTTTCCTACATTGCCCTTGGAGTATGTGTTAGGAGTATTTATGTGAAAAAATATTAAATATTAATATAATCAAATTCATTACTAATTAATGTTAAATTGTAAATTTTTTAATGTGTGAAAACAACTAAAAAAATTACTTATTTTGGATCGGAGGGAGTAATTTATATGCACATATTCTTGTATTATCAGTTAATTTAACTGATCATAATTGCTTGACTTTTATATCTCGTACTACTAACCACCTAGGTATCTAATGCACAGACTTGTTTTCCATAAATTAATGCTCTACTTAACTATAGAAAGAGTACAGAAATAAAGGTAATTTAGTCAAGTAAACCGCATAACTAATGCTACTAAATAATTTTCTCAATGAATACGTCCAAATCCTAAAGGATATATAAGAGTTTTTGGCAAAAGACTTATTTTATAAATTACTAGTCTTAGAGTACGTGTGTTGCGCGTGTACCCTATATCAATAAAAAAAAAATTAAATAGCATATTTTAAAAATATATTTGAAATTTTAAAAGTCTTTTTTAAATATGCATCAAGACTATATACAAATAAAATTATGAAATATTTGGCTGGTGTAGGAAAAATTACTCGAACTAATAAAATAATTTTTTAGTAAATTAAGACAACTACTTCAAAGGAGTTTTTTTTTAATTATAGAAGTATTTTTCAACTCAAGTATAATATTTATTATTTTCTGCATAATTATAAATAAAAGAGTCAAATTCATAATTAGATAAACAATACAACTAATTGATATGTCGTATATCTCATATATTTGTATTAAGTTTGTTGCTATATATTTTAATCAAAAATGATTTAATTTATTCTAATAAAATAAAATAAATAGACGAAAACTTGGAAGTAAGAAATGTTTTAACAACATAAACAATATAGGAAGAGAGACAGACTAAGAAACAAACGCTTTTGAACTATTCAACATTACTGCTTTTCTACCCAACGATTAAATATAACGACCAAAACTTTAGATTTTTTAACTGAATTTTATTTTAAATCTTTATATAATTTATTATATTTGAATTATAGTTAATTTACACCATTCAAATAAGGAATTGATTTATGAATAAAAGCTTCCTTATTTTGTGGTCCTAAATATTATAAAACAATAATTAAATATTAATTTATCTAATGTGAATTTTATTTTTAAAGAATAAAATAAAAATTAATTTTTTTAAATAATATTCAAAATATGTGATTGAGTTATAAAATAAAATTTAACAAAAGAAAAAAGAAACTATTGTTGATCATGTTAATTTTAATTAAGGTTTAAATCTTAAATCTTAAATGTTACGATTTACTATATAGTTCAAGTAAGGAAAACTTTACTAATGTGAACTCTATTTTCAAAAGGTAGGGAAGGGGAACGACATTTTGCTAAGGGCCTTTGTGCTTTTAATATAGTATAGATAAGGTTGTTGCTGGCAAAGGTTAATGTTCTTATAAGTAGTTTAATACTCCCTCTGGTTCACAATAAGTGGCCCTTTAATTTTTTTTTTTTGCTCCAAAATAAACGTCATTTTATATAATTAAGAAGAAATTAATTTTATTTTTTCAGAATTTGCCCTGTATACGGTAGAAATCGGGGCCACCCGATTTCGCTATTTGATCGAGACTAGGATGTTGCATCGAAGAGCTGAGGCATTGAGTTCGAGATCGAAGTCTCTTTCAAAATCGAGGTCGGTATCAATCGAAGCCAAGGGTGATAGACTCCGAGTAACATCGACGATATTAGTAACGGAAAAAAGAGATATCCGTGATTGGTCGAGGACCGTGGAGTGAATCTCAGAACGAATCAAATCAGAAGCGGTTAATTAACTGATTATATGATTTTCTTATGTAATTACAGTTCTACCATAAGTAGAATTCCTCTACTATATAAAGAGGGTTTCTAATCATTTTGTAAGGATTATTGACTGAGAAAAAAGCAATACAACTCTTCCTTCTTACTTGTGTTATTATTCATCAGTTTATTCCATCTTTACTAATCTTGCACTTATCAGTCCGAGGGCGTCTTGACTCGAGGCTGAAGCTCCGTTTGAACATTGGTTTGATTTATTTATAGTTTAATTATGTCATTTACTTTCATATTTATCAATTGGTATTGAATGAACTCGCATATCCTTAAAACCACAATATAAGTTTCATTGTTATCTAAATTTTAGGGTAAATAGTTCGGCGCCCACCATGGGGCTAAGGATAATAGTGATTGTTCAATACTGATTCCGATAACACACATTACTTTACACTTATTCTTGTCAGTATTTTTATTTTCAGGATAAAATATGTCAAACTCACAAACAGTACCCACACATAGTGATAATGGCCTCAGATTTCACGGGGAAACGATAATGTAGTTGCTTGAGGGGTCGAGGTGCCACAAGTTGATCTCGAGGGAGCATCGATTGCCAATCCAGTTGACGTCAATTCGCATATCGCTCTAAATGTGAATTTGGGCGCGGACCCCAAAAGGAGTGTACGCAGAGAAGGTCGATCTGGTGGTCGAGGTATACATGGCAGAGGAGATGGAGGAGTCAGCCTCTAAGTTATATTCGAGATGCTACAGGCTCAACAAGCTGCTATTGCACAACTACAAAATCAGCACCGAACGCCGAGTGGGGTCGAATTGGAAGCCGCCCACCAGAACGAGCCCGTACCCGAAAGGTCGAATGCCAGTGAATCGGGGATTGGCCCCGCAATAATGAAGATGCTTGAGGAGCTCATCAAACCATTTGAATCAGGAGAAAAGAAAGTTGAGGCAAATGATAAGAAAGTAAAAAACGTACAAGTCCCGGGTTGACCAGATACATGGGGGCACCACCAATTTATAAAGGAATGGATTCAAAGAAGTTTGTACAGAAGTCGTTTCCTCCAAGTGCGGATCCGAAGACCATTCCAAAGAAATTTGTATGCCAGAAATCCCTAAGTACAATGGGACCAGCGATCCCAACGAGCATGTCACCTCCTATACATGTGCCATCAAAGGTAACGATTTGGAAGATGAGGAGATCGAATATGTTCTATCGAAGAAGTTCGGAGAGACTCTATCAAAGGGATCAATGATTTGGTACCATAATCTACCGCCAAATTCCATTTACTCATTCTCCATGCTTGCGGATTCTTTCGTAAAGGCACATGCCGAGGCCATAAAGGTTGCGACAAGGAAATCAGACCTTTTCAAAGTAAAACAGAAGGATAACGAAATGCTTAGGGAATTCGTGTCTCGATTCCAAATGGAATGCATGGATTTACAGCCAGTCACAGATGATTGGGTTGTTCAAGTCTTTACTCAGGGGTTGAATGAACGAAGTTTGATAGCGTCACAACAACTGAAGTAGAACTTGATTGAATATCTAGCGGTAACCTGGGTCGATGTGCATAATCGGTACCAATCAAAGATCAGAGTCGAGGATGACCAACTGGGAACTCATTCCGGTTCCGTATGTTCGAATAGGCCCGTAGGCAGAAACTAGAGAGACGTCGATAGGGAACCTCGGTCGAATAGAGACCGATATCATCCATACAATGCAGATCACAGAAATGGCGGCCCCGGATGCAATCCCATCGGAAATAATCGAAGGGGCAATCGATGTCAGAGTTCTCGGGGACTCATGAGCAAAAGTGGTTTTGATAAGCACGCCGATCCCACAAAGGCACCACGATTGTCAGAGTATAACTTCAATATCAATGCATCAGGTATTGTGTCGGCAATTGAAATAATCAAAGATACTAGGTGGCCCAGACCCATACAAACTAATCTTTCCTAAATAAATCCCAATCTAATGTGCAAGTATCATGGCACGCATGGCCACGTAATCGAAGATTGTAGACAACTGAGGGGGGAGGTAGCCCGTTTGTTCAACGAGGGCCACCTTTGAGAGTTCTTAAGTGATCGAGCCAAAAATCATTTCAGGGAAAGGGATGCCAACAGGAAAAATGAACAGGAAGAGCCACAACATGTGATCCATATGATCTTCGGAGGGGCCGATATTCCACAAGGTCCCGTGTTCAAACGCAATAAAGTATCAATTACTAGGGAAAAAATAGACTCGAGATTATGTGCCAGAAGGCACCATATCGTTCAACGATGAGGAAGCAGAAGGAATGTCTCAACCCCACAATGATGCTTTAGTAATTTCTATTTTTATGAATAGAATTCAAGTTAAGCGTGTTTTAATCAATCCAGGTAGCTCGTCAAATATCATCCGATTGAGGGTCATGGAGAAGCTCGGCCTGCAAGATCAAATTGTAACTGTAGATCGAGTCCTGAATGGTTTCAACATGGCCAGCGAAACAACTAAAGGTGAAATCATTTTACCGGTGAATGTGGCTGGAACAATACAAGAAACCAAATTCCATGTAATCAAGGGCGACATGAGGTACAACACCCTGCTCGGAAGGCCCTGGATCCACAACATGAGGACAGTCCCTTCGACTCTCCATCAAATGTTGAAATTCCCAACGCCGGAAGAGGTGAAAACGGTAAATGGGGATCAATATGCTGCAAAAGAAATGTTTGCAATTGATGAGGTGATAGCAATATCGGCACTTTCGACAACAATGGGATCGGAGGTCAAAGGAAAATAAGAGGCCAAATAGCAACCACAACCACCAGCCTCGACTCAATCGGAAAGGCATGGAATGGAAGAAGAGGACGATGACTACTGGATCCCTCATTCCTTTATTATTCCCGAAGATTTCGACGCCACCAAATCAACAGTCGAAGAGATGGAACATGTTATATTGATGGATTACCTGCCCGAACGAAAGGTATACCTGGGTATGGAGTTAACCCCCGAACTCAGGAAAAAAATCATTAAATTTATTATTGATAATATGGATTATTTTTCTTGGTCCCACTTAGATATGACAGGGATCCCACCAGAGATCACAACACATTGATTGAGCCTGGACCCGAAGTTCAGGCCTGTGAAACAAAAGACAAGGCCCCAGTCCGAGGTAAACCATACATTCATCAAGGACAAGGTAACTAAGCTTCTCAAAATAGGATCCATTCGGGAAATAAAATATCCTGAATGGTTAGCAAATGTAGTAGTAGTCCCTAAAAAAGGGAACAAACTTAGGATGTGCGTAGATTATAAGGATTTAAACAAAGCATGTCCCAAAGACTCTTTTCCTCTGCTGAATATCGATCGCATGATCGATGCCATGGTCAACCACAAGATCCTTAGTTTTCTCGACGCCTACTCCGAGTTTAATCAAATTCAAATGAACCCGGAGGATCAGGAAAAGACTTTGTTCATCACTAAATATGGCACATATTGTTATAACGTAATGCCATTTGGATTAAAAAATGCTGGTGCTACCTACCAACGCCTAGTAAATAAAATGTTCGAAGAAAAAATAGGTAAATCAATAGAGGTATATATTGACGATATGCTAGTTAAGTCCTTGCGCACAAATGACCATTTGACACATTTGTAGGAAACCTTCAACATATTGAGAAAATACAACATGAAGCTCAACCCCGAGAAATGTGCTTTCGGGGTCGGTTCGGGCAAGTTCCTCGGCTTTATGGTGTCTAATCGGGGGATCGAGATCAACCCCGATAAAATCAAGGCAATCGAAGACATCACAGTCGTAGACATTGTTAAGGCCGTGCAAAGATTGACATGACGGATAGCCGCCTTGGGCCGGTTTATCTCGAGGTCATCAAACCTAAGTCATAGGTTCTTCTCACTACTCAAAACAAAAACAATTTATCCTGGAACTCGGAATGCCAACAAATGTTAAAAGAGTTAAAACGGTATATCTCGAGCCCACCGTTGCTCTGTACTCCAAAAGTGGACGAACAACTCTACTTATACTTAGCAGTCTCGGAAGTCGCGGTAAGTGGTGTCCTAGTTTGAGAAGAGCAAGGTACGTAATTTCCCGTTTATTACGTAAGTCGAACTTTAGGCGAGGCTGAAACCCGTACCCACACTTAGAAAAATGGGCGTTTGCCCTAATAAGCACCTCTAGGAAACTAAAACCATATTTTTAGTGTCATCCAATATGTGTAGTAACCACTTATCCTCTTCGTAATGTTTTACATAAGCCCGAACTATCCGGCCGATTGGCCAAATGGCCATTGAACTCAGTGGGTATGATATCGAGTATCAACTCCGAATGACCATCAAGTCCCAAATCCTAGCAGACTTCGTGGTCGACTTCATGGATGCATCATCGGGGTATGGACCCTTTTCACAGACGAGGCTTCGAATGTGAAGGGGTCCGGGCTAGGCATCATTTGAAGCCGCCCACATGCAATACAATTAGGCAATCTATCAAAACTTTTAAATTGACTAACAATGAGGCCGAGTACGAGGCCATGATTGCAGGTCTTGAACTGGCTAAAATCCTAGGAGAAGAGGTCATTGAGGCCAAATGCGACTCCCTGCTGAAGTTCGAGAGGATCGAATGCAGAGGTACTTGAATAAATTGCAAGTAACCTTACTTCGAAAATGTGATAAGTGCCAAAGGTATGCACCGATGATCCACCAACCCGGAGAGCAACTTCATTTAGTCTTATCCCCATTGCTATTCATGAAATGGGGAATAGATATTGTCGGCCCTCTGCCATCGGCCCCAGGTAAAGCTAAATTCATTTTATTTATGACTGACCATTTCTCTAAGTGGGTTGAAGCACATGCCTTCGAGAAAGTCAGAGAAAAAAAAGTTATACACTTCATCTGGGATCACATCATATGTCGATACGGGATACCTGCCGAAATCATATGCGACAGTAGAAAACAATTCATCGGCAGCAAAATAACAAAGTTTCTCGAATATCACAAAATAAAAAGAATCCTATCGACACCGTATCATCCTAGTGGGAACGGACAAGCCGAATCGACAAACAAGACCATCATCCAGAATCTAAAGAAAATATTAAACGACGCCAAGGGAAAATGGAGAGAAATTTTACCCGAAGTCCTTTGGGCATATCGAACAACGTCAAAATCCAATAGGGGCGCAACACCGTTCTCTTTAGTATATGGCACTGAAGCCTTGATCCCGATCGAAGTCGGGGAACCCAGTGCCAGGTTTTGGTACGCAACGGAAGAGTCAAAGCATGAGGCTATGAATACGAGCCTCGAGCTACTAGATGAAAAACAGGAAGCCTCCCTTGTTTGAATGGCCGCACAATAACAATGCATCGAAAGGTATTAATCGAAGGACCAACCTTCACCACTTCTGAATCGGGGACTGAGTTCTGAGAAAAGTCACCCTCAATACTCGAGACCCTAACAAAGGAAAACTTGGACCAAATTAGGAAGAACCATATCAGGTCCTCGACAATATTGGAAAGGGATCCTTCAAGCTTGGTACGATAAAGGTCGAACAACTACCAAATAATTGGAACATATCACTCCTCCAACGGTATTATTGTTGAGGTATGACCTTCTCCTTTTTCATTTACATTTTATACTAACTTATTTCAGGTGTTCGAGCGAAGGCATCGAAGTTCTCTCCAAGCATGAAGTTATTAAAGCTTAAAGCACGCGTTGCACTCTTTTTCCCTTTGACCGATTTTTATCCCAAATGGGTTTTTCCGGCAAGGTTTTTAACGAGGCAATCATTGCTCATGCTAACTTAGAATATCCGAGGCTTCTTTACAATCAACCTCGAATACTGGGGGGCATCACCCTCGGATGTTATGTTTTCAAGGAAATATACTTCATGTCAACAGGGTCTCGATAGGAAAATTTTGTAAAGTACCAAATGGTCGAATGAACCGTGTCCATATAGATCGCTCGAACCCTAGTGAAAAAATATGTACGCATGTATGAACTATTGAAAAAAGTATTTTTTCTTACCAGATTTCCCGTTCCTTAATGAAATTTTTTCTTTACAAGTTCCATACTTATTATTTTTTATGGAAACTGGCTCAAGGGCCGAGTGCAACTAAACTTCGAATGATCAACCTTATACTCGGGGACTACCGTAAAAAAAATTGACATGTTTGAAATATTAAACTTCGAGACCATAAGACCTCAAAGGGGAAACCCTCGATTTTATAGGCTAAGGACACCCTACTTGGGGACTAACACTTTGAACAAGTTCAAAGTATAATTGGTAAAATAAGCCAAGAGGCAGACCCCAAGGCTACAGCCAAACTAACACGGCTCGGAGACGTCCGAATTCCACAATGAAAATAGACCTTCGAATTCTTTTGAAAACCGGTTAAAAAAGGCTACCCTCGGCAAAATAACCAAAGGGCTTCGATAATATCGACCCTCGAAAAACCTTAAGAGGTGTCGAACTGTTCAAACCTTCGAACAAATACAAACTTGTGCTAACGCATAAAAAGCAAAGGGATTCGATAATATTAGATCCCGAAAAAACCCAACGGGCACAAACTTACTTCACGCTAAGGCATAACAAATTCCTATATGTTAAAAAATTTTAAGCCGAAAAGGGGAAAAAGCCATTCTTCTGAGGCCATATTGGCCCGATTCAAGAGCCTAAGGGCCATTATATTTTTTGAGTTCGAGAGTCCATACTCACTCAACTAAAACCTAAGGGTCTTACTACTTCGAGTTCGATATTAGTTTGGTTTCGGCCAAGTTGCCTAAAATCAGAAGTCTCAAACATATTTTTCATGAGACATGAGGTATATCAAACTTTGTCACAAGGCACAAAGCAAATCAAAATTTTCACAAGTCAAAAATTGAGACGAAATTCAAAGAAGAAAGATTTTTATATATACGAATGCAGATATTTACAGAGGACCAACCAGGGTCCTACACAAAAAAGAAAGGAAAATACAAAGATCCTAATTATTTTTCAGGGGTGAATCCTTCCTCGAGGGAAGATTCTTCCTCGAGTCCCTTATCATTCTCGAATCCACTCTTGCTGCATCATCATCATCATCGTCAAAAGAAGCCAGTAGCCTAGCATCGACTTCATGCTCCTTTGCCTTTTCTATCTCTTCGGAAAGGTCGAAACCTAGGGTGTCGATCTCCTCGAGGGTCTCTCTCAGGGATAGATATTTGGAAAGATCAGCAATCCAATGTGCTCGATCGGCAGCCTCCCTCACTTGACCTTGAGCAGCTTCAGCATCAACCAGATATATGGCTGATCACGCTCAACTATGTCTAATAAAAGAATAAGCGGGCGTTGCAAATATAATCCGGGGTACTATGCCCAGAGTCGAACCCACAGGGAATTTACGTATCAATTAAGTCTTTAGAATACGCAACTTTTACTTAATCAATTCTCTCAAGACTTTTTGAATATAAATTTGTGTTGTTTTACTAATTCTACTGACAATAATAATAACTAACAATTACTAACAACGTATTGTAAACAATTATGATAAAGGTTTAAGGCTATGGTTTCCCCCGTTGGTGAACTTACTTCTCAGATATTTCCTATAACTTGATTAATTATCTCTATCAATCATGAACACTCTATCTACCATAAATCTCTCTCAAGTAAGTATGATAATTTACTAGACGCACTCTCTCAAGTTACGCTAGCTAGATTGCATTACAGTTCACTTTAGATTACGCCCGAAGTATCGTTACTTCTAATCCAACTTCTAAACCCTCGGTTATGACTTTCGTCTATACTTTGGGAATGTTGTTGTTCAAACAATTACCTAAATATGCACTCTCTCTCAAGTAGATACATACTAAATAGGCACAGCTAATTGATGGCCATTCAATTAACTACAACAAGAACATAGTTGAACAAATAGAGATGTCCACGAACTTTTTGTAGTGTTCATCCTTTTGGTATTTGACCAGCCTCTGAGGGAATGGAGATGGCGGTCTATTTTTACCAGTGATTTGGTACTTTTCTTTCTCAGCCACCACCTCAACTACCGACTTCTGGGCTATCTCCACTTCTTTTTCAGTCTCACTCTGTGCACTGGGTTCTTCTTCAGTAGGTTGCACTGATACTTTGGTCAAGTTCGTTGAATCATCAAGTTCAATCGGCATGGGTACCAGTGTCTCGGCCTGTCTGCTTTCACGAGCTCTCTCCAGTTCCAAGTTTAAGTCTCTGCCACTGCGGAGAGTCACTGCCATCAGCTGCCTTGGGCCCTGGTCCATAGGATTTACCTGAGTATCTGCAGGTAAAGTTCCAGGAGGACGATTGTTCACTGCCATAGATATCTGGCCCAACTGTACTTCAATATTTTTAATAGCTGCATCATGTACATCTACTCTCTCACTGATTTTGGCATTTGACCCAATAACCTGCTGCATCATAGCTTCTAACCTGGAAAACCCATCTTCTTGCTTTCCCCCCTGTTGATGCTGAGGAGGGTAGTATGCTTGTTGTTGATTCTGATGGTTATAACCTTGTGGCCTCTGATATAGTGCTACATTACCTTTTTGTCCCCTGACACCCATATTTCCACTGTTTTGCTGTTGGTGGTGTGGTCTATATGGTTGAACTTGCTGACCCCAGTTCTTCCCCCTCTTGTCTCTGGCTTCCATAATTCGACACATAATTCATATTTTCTGGATAAGGAGGGTGATGACATTCTGCATTCCAGTGATTACCAAGTGGTTGACTAATGCAAGATGTGCATAAGCCTCCATTGGTTGTGTCTACGATGTATACTTGCTGTTTTTGTCCTGATTCCTCCACCTTCTTAGTAAGTATACTCATCTGTGTTATCAAGGTGGCCACGTTCTCTGCAATAGTATTAGATGGATCGAATGGCACTGAGTGAACTACAGGAGTAATGGGTGCATTCCTTGTTGTCCATCCTGAATTTTGTGCCATTTTATCAAGTAAGATTTGACTTTCTCTCCACGTTTTGCTCAAGAATGCTCCACCAGCCGAAGCATCAACATTTGCTTTAACAGTATCAGCCAAACCCATATAAAAATGCTGCCCTAACATTTGCTCTGGAATACCATGATGTGGACAGATAACCAGCATCCCCTTAAATCGTTCCCATGTCTCTTGCAGTGTTTCAACTGGTTTCTGTCTGAAGCTCAAGATTTCATCAATTTGTTGAGCAGTCTTGTTGGGTGGATGAAACTTGTTCATGAACTGTTTGACTAACTCCTCCCATGTGGTAACGTAATTTATGGGGAGTGAGTTTAGCCAAGTATGGGCAGCGCCAGTCACTGAGAATGGAAACAACAACAGT
>ML394561.1:0-13747 GCA_005239525.1 Nicotiana knightiana
ATATATATTCTTAGGGTTCATTTGGCCATAAATTTTTTATTTTCTTGAGAAATTTATTTACTTATTTTAGAATCAGTGTTTCGCAATGAAAAATTTAAATTTCACTTGAAGTTGAAATTTTGGTATTTGTCAAAAATTGAAAAACTCCAAAAAATATTTTTTCAAAATTTTCACTTCAAATCACTCACAAAAATTCAAAAACAGCTCTAAATTGTATTCATATCCAAACACAACTATAAATTTTCAAATACCATTTTCACTTAATTTTTTTTCCTAACTTCTTACAATTCTTATGTCCAAACGCCCACTTAATGATGCACTCATATTCAAGAAATTCTTGATCCGCCTTTATGTAACATCATGGTGTTTACTTATTTAAATCAGGGTTGTGATGCATCTGTGCTATTAGATGATACGTCAAGTTTCACAGGAGAGAAGACTGCTAATCCAAACAGTGGATCATTAAGAGGATTTGATGTGATTGATACTATCAAAACTCAAGTAGAGTCAACATGTGCTGGAGTTGTATCTTGTGCAGATATTTTGGCCGTTGCAGCTAGAGACTCTGTCGTTAAAGTAGGCCAAAAGTTCATATACTAAAAATATTCTATAAACTTAGTTTATAAATTACTTTTTTAGGCACGTACCTTAAATATTCCTAACAGATACCCTATGTAGTTGGTGGTTAGGGAAAAGAAATGAAAACATGTTGACCTTAAAAGCCAAGCACAAGTCAAAGTTTAGATATACGGATTAAGCTCTCGTTCGGTCATAGATTTTGATTTTATTTTTCAGTTTTTTTTCTGAAAACATTATTTGTTTATGAAATATGATCATGTTTTGAAAATTTTTAAAACAAGTTCCCAAAAAATGATTTAGGACAGTTTTTGGGTGAAAATTTATCTTCCACTCACAAAACTTCAACTTTTCTTCAAATAAAATGCATGTCCAAACACAACTTTAGCTTTTAAAATTTATTTTTCAGCACACAAAAACTTTTTTTTCAAGTTTCAATCAAATTTATGTCCAAACGCTCGCTAGGTATATTCTTAGTGTTAATTAGACGGAAAGTACATTCTAGAAACGGAAGCTTTGCATAAATAGTCAGCCAAATTTATTATTTACTTTTGTTAATTAGTTGGTATACATAAATTATATACGATTATACGTATATCATACATGAATTACTTAAATATTATACATTCGCTGATTGTTTTTAGTTTAGACGGTTGGGTGAGATTATTTAGATTAATACGTCATAAACTAATTAGGCGTGGGCTTGATTGATTTGTCAGCTTGGTGGCCCTAGTTGGAATGTTTTACTCGGCAGAAGGGACTCAACAACTGCGAGTTTGAGTGCAGCAAACAACGACATTCCTGCACCAACTTTGAACCTAAGCAGCCTCATTTCTTCCTTCTCTAACAAAGGTTTCAACTCGAGGGAAATGGTGGCTCTCTCAGGTTAATTTATTTTACTTCCAACACCACTAATTCTTTTAAAAATATTTCGTACTTATTGGTGAGAGGGGAAATCTGCAGCTGCTACAACCTCTGCCTTCCAGGTGAGCACTCTGTGGTGAGCACTTTGTGTGTACTGGGTAGACCTCCCCATGTGTAATAGCCTGCAAGTCACAGGGAATGTAAACCACACTAGGCAAGCCATGTGGCTCAACCCAGAAAACATCGAGGAGGGATTCGATGGATGATTACCCTCCAAACCAACTGGGCAACCCCGAAGGGTTATTTCGCACTTATTGTTAGTATATAAATGAAACATTCCTATGATTTTTTTTATTCTTAGCTTTTCAAACATATATCTTTAGTTTTGTGATTGTTGGTGATGGTTTAACATTGTCTATCGCAATGACTAAGCCAGAATATTCACTAAGAGAAATCAAAATATAACGAAATATACAAAAACGTAAAGGAGATTTAATATACATTAAAATTATAACGAAGTACACGGAAGAAGTATATACATTAAAAAACTTATACATATATAGCTACACATTGTAAATTTTGGTGTTTAATTGTTATAAATATTTTAAATAAATGACTTCCCTCAATTCTGAGCGGAAGCCATTCCCTTCATAATGTCTCTGCCCTTATTTTAGGTCATTGCTTTAACCAACTCATAAATATTATTATCAAACTTTATTACTCAAATTTTTCAAAAAGCACCAAGTTATTCTAGAACAATGGATCTATTTTACGCGAACAATTGAGTTCATAATCTAATATTTGTCGTTTTTCATATATTTTTTGTGTAAGAAATACTAGGTTCAGTAAACTCGTAACTCTAAGGCTATATCCGCAAATAAAACTAAATCAAAATATTTTGGGATTTTGCAGGATCTCATACAATAGGCCAAGCAAGATGTACTACTTTCCGAGATCGTCTCTACAATGAAACCAACATAAATTCATCATTTGGTACATCAATTAAAGCAAATTGTCCACAAAATGGAGGTGACAACAATCTTTCTCCACTTGACACAAGTCCAACCACATTTGACAATGTTTATTACAAGAATTTGCAAAGCCAAAAGGGAATTCTTCATTCTGATCAACAACTATTTAATGGAGGCTCAACTGATTCTATAGTTAACATTTATAGTTCCAATTCAGCCACTTTTTTCACTGATTTTGCAATGGCTATGGTTAAAATGGGTAATCTTAGCCCACTTACTGGTACAAATGGCCAAATCCGCAAAAATTGCAGAAAAATAAACTAATATTTCACATACATGAGATTCTAAAATTTGATCTCTAGATTTCTAAGTGTTACTATGTTTCCCTTTTTGTTTTATGGAAAAATTTGATGTTCTATGTTTTTTGGAGGTAAAGGTGGTAAAGTCCCTCTCCAATATGTAACTTTCCAAGTACTGAAATAAAATAAATAATTATTCTATCTTTTATATACTATTAACATCTTGTTTGGATGGTTGTTATGTAACATTTCATAATGTATCATGTAGTACTATATTGTATTGTACTGTATCATTTTGATATAAATATAATGTTTGGATAGATTCTGTTATTTTTTATTTTTTCATGATGTCATGCACCAACAATATGAACAAGAAATTTGTAATATTATAAAGAAAAAGTAAGGTACGAGGTAAAAAGTTAGGGTAAAGGATAAAAAAGAATTATTTAATAATATAGAAGGGCAAGATGAGAGAAAAAAATAAGGGAACAATGCGACCACACCAAATCGTTCGTTGCACAAAGTGACACTTTTCGTTGTTACGTAACAACAAAATTTAAAATATGATACAATAAAATTTGAGTAACAATCAAACCAAACATTATATTTAAATTAACAATACGATGTAAACTTCATATGGCAAGAAAATTAAATACGAGTTTCTGTATTGCACACTGAAAAATTACACCTCAAGAAATGGAAAGTATACAAAATTAGAATTACAATATTGTGTATCTATGGTGCCTTACAAGAAAGGGGAAAAAAAAAAAAAGATTACAAATTAACAGTATTTTTATCACTAAACAGTGAACATGTATCATCTGTTTGGTGACTTAATAATTACAATTTTTGCATAATGATATATACTTGGGTGAGGAAAGGAATAAGGAATTAACTGCATATATATAACTTATGATTCAGCCCCAACTTCTGTAGTTGAACCAATCCCAACTTGTAACCAATGAGAAGGATTTTCAGAACTGGTATTCATATCCTTTAGTTCACTTAACTTAGCTAACTTCAATTTACTGTCTGCTTCATCATCTTCTACATTTTGCGTCGAACTATTATTATTATTATTATTATTATTATTATTATTATTGTTGTCGTCGTCGTTGTCGTTATTGTTTTTGATTTCCTCAAGATAGTAGTTGTCACTGGAATTATCTTTAGTATTCCATGGATGCAAATGTATTTCTGTAGAGACCTCGAAGCTCAATGGATTCATAGGGTCTCGTCTAACTCGTGACATGTCTTCGTGTGATGGAATGTTAAGATCTAATGCATCACCTGATTTCCTTAAGTTTGATCGTAGATTAATTTGCTCCATATGACTATGGAAATTGTATTTCGATGAATCGGGTGAATTGGAGGTGATCCAATGGCATCTTTTGTGTCCACCTAAAGCTTGACCTGTGGAGAAAACTCTATGGCATATTGAGCATTCATGGATTTTTGATTTCCTCATTGATTTTGAAGCTTGTAATGTGAATTCATCATGTGTGATACTCATATCTTGATCATCAATTAAGCTATCATCTAGTTGATCTTGCTTGGCTGCATAACACCCTTTAACTTTTTTGTGACTTGCCCTATGTCCACCTAGGGCTTGGTGGGAATTGAAGACTTTCTTGCAAGCTTTGCATTCAAACAACCCTTTAGAAGAAGCCCCTTTAGCCTTGGTGTCCAAAGGTACACGAGTAGTGACTAGTGGGGTGAGGTAGGTCATGGTGTTTCGTGCTCGCTCCTCATCCTTGCTAGCTGAGGCGCACGACTCCTCTGGCTCAGCCAACGATGTATCAACCCTCGCGTTGGCTAAATCTATAAGGCATTTCGCGAGGAGAAGATCATCTTCCTCACTTGATGGATAAGTTGAAGTACTTAGAGTTCCCACTTTTGTTCTCAATGACCTCTTCCTTTTTGACCATCCATATCCTTTTCTTTCACCATTAGTAATGTACTCCTCGCCCTCTGAACAGGGCGAGGATACTAGGGATTCTTCTGCATCTTCTGAGCTACATTTTCCATGCTCAAGAAAAGATTTCCATGACGAGAATTCTTTCCCACAATTCTCACATACCCTGTTGCTCTTTTGTCGATTAGGGTTTGTTCTTAATTGATACATCCTCTTATTACCTCCCTTAACACTCCCTCCAAACTTATCTTCCCAATCACTAGCTGGATCATCATCATCTAAATTTGCACCTTCATCTCCAATTCCATGAGCTCTCATATGCCCACCTAGAGCTCTCCCACACACAAAACCTTTCTTGCAAACCCTACAATAATGCTTAAAAACTGGTTGTTGTTGTTGTTCTTGATCTATACAAGCCATTTCTTAAATTTTATATTTTCTCATTGAATGTACTACTTCAGAGTATGATTGAAAAGAAACACAAGAAATAAGAAGCAAATGTACATGCATGGGAGAGTTTGTTCTTCTTGTACTAGAAGTTGTTGTGGACTTGTACGGTTAGAAAAAGTTAGTCCTAGTTTTTAGTTGGAGTTTAGAGGTAGAGAGAAAAATAGGAGTGTGAGTGGAAGTGAGGAGTGAGAGTTGACAAGTGGAGGGATAAGGGAGTGGAGAACTAATTTTTTTTACAAACTTTTTACTAGCAACCAAATGGACGGCGCAAACGATTAATATTACACATAATGGCGTCATTAGTTAGATCAATAAGTGAATTGGCCTATAAACCGTACAATGTTTGCTTGCTCAAATTGAAACGGGTCAATATGGCAAAACATTGGGTCATAACTCTAATTTGTTTGTTTGGTCTTTTGTAATTTGTTCATATAATTACCAAAATGCGAGAAGGAAGTCAAAAAAGATGCAAAGGAAAAGAGAGGGTCATTTGCATTTATACCTAATTTTGGGGTTATAATTTAAGTTATACTCACTTTGTAAAAATATTTGCAAGCATATGATCCACTTCAGATTTATCGGGTTTGAAGTTTAAAAAAAAGTTAGTTTGAAGGGCAATGCACTTAAGGGCAATTAAGTCTAAAATGCAAAAAATACATTTAAGATGAACTTAAGGCCAATAGGTCTGAAGTGAGTATAACTTGAATTGTAACCCCAAATCTACTCCAAATGAGCTTATATTTGAAATATAACCTCCAAATATCAGCAAGAATAAACCTCAATCATCAATTTATCAAAACAACAATAAATCTAACAAACTCCATTTGCAATTAAGAAAAAACAACAAGAAGAAGACACCACAGTAGCTCACCACTGTAAAAATACCATAAATAACCTTAAAATAAATTTGAAATAAACCATTGTTCCTGATTTCCTGTTTTACGGACCATCATAAACGAACTAAGGAAAAATAGTCTTCACCTCGCCATGGCCGTTCCTCATTTTTTGGCGTTTTAGGGCCACGAAACTAGAATTACGCCTGATTCCTACATTTTTGTGTTCTATAGCCCTCAACTTCTGCATGTGCCCCGCCACCGGACCTTGACCGCCTAAAATTTTGCCGGACCATAAAAAATGACCTGAGGAACAATAGTCACCGCCTCGCCATGACCATTCCTCGTTTTCTGGCGTTGTAGGGCCATAAAGTTAAAATTTCACCCGATTCCCAGTTCGTGTATTATGGATCACGCCCTCTGCATGGGCCGGGGCCACCGTACCCTAACCACCTAAAAGTTTTCGGACCATTAAAAATAACCTAAGGAACAATAGTCACCGATTCGCCATGATCGTTCCTCATTTTTGGTGTTTTAGGGCCATAAATTGGAATTATTCCCACATTTTCATGTGATATAGCCAACGCCTTCAGCATGGCCGGGGCCACAAGACACTGAATGCCAAAAACTTTCCAGACTATCAAAAGCAACCTAAGAAACAATCACTACTAGAAATCCGGTAAATACCGACCAACGTTGGTCGGTTATGGCCAATTACCGACCAAAACGCGTCCAAACATGCTTGGTCACTATTTTGGTGGTCGTTTTAACAAACAGACCAACCTTGGTCGGTAAATTAAATTATTAAAATATTATACCGACCAAAGTTGGTCGGTAAGTGCTTTAAATTCTTCAGATGGTCGTTTTAACAAACCGATCAACCTTGGTCGGTAAATGAAAATATATATTTTTTTGAAAAAATTAAAATTTAATAATAACGACCAAAGTTGGTCGATAAATTTGAATTCTGGGTATTCCTTGTTCATTAACCGACGAACTTTGGTCGGTAATTATATTTTTTAAATATTATTTTTAATCTTAACCGACCAACCTTAGTCGCTAATGTGCAGAAAAATATTTTTTTTATTAGAAACCGACCAACTTTGGTCGGTTTTCTGGGTTTTAATTTTGGCATAAAATGCCTGTTTTGGCAGCTACATCACCTGCCAGCATACCAAAATCCCTAATAGCAACATAATATAACAACAACACAACAACAACAACAACAATAACAAGAACAACAACAATCAATAAATACATTAAAACTAACGAATTAAAGTTCAATTAAAATAAAAAATCCAAAACCAAGTTAAAACTTATTACAACTAGTTCAAAACTGATTTTATTTGTCTAGTTCAAAGTATATAAAAGTCAAGGAGTGTTTTCTACAACATCATCATCACCGTCTGATGAACTTTCATCTACAAGACGGTATAGAGAAGGGTCTTGTGGAGGACGGGAAGAACGACCACGGGGAGGACGGGAGAAACGATCACGGGGAGGGCAGGAGGAACACTCACGTGCAGGTCGAGCCTCTGGCGATGACTCACGAGATCGGGGCAATGGGAAAGCTCCAATAGATAGGAGAGTTCTGATATGAGATTGCATGCCAACGAATTGAGAATCTCTAACCCTTTTCTCTTTACTTGGCCGCTTCTAGCTCGGATGTGAGCTTTGTCACAGTCTCCTGCATAGCGTAGAGGCTCTCCCCATTAAGTTGCTCGCCTTGCGAGGACGTCCCCATTTCCTGCATTCCACACTTATAGCAATTGAACTTTTTAGTAGGAAGCCCGTATACCTTCCCCTATTTTGGACCGCCATTAGACTCCATCCATATTCTTTCAGCATCCTCGTCCGAAGGTTGGGTTGGCTCACCCGATTCACCAGCTGGCTGAGTGCGGATGAATTCCTCCACATTAGTTTGGTAGAGACCCTATACGAAAATTTAAATTGAATTAGTATTTCAAAATTTATATAAAAGTAAATTAAAATACTTAAAGAAAAGTGAAAGCTTACTATACACTCGAGGCCCGGTCCGCGACCCACCTTTTGTGATCCGTCTCTTTCTTCTTATTTACAATATGCGTCTCCTTGAATAGTTCATCATCGTTCATTGGACGCCCAACTTCTTTTCCTGAAAACAAATTAATTAGTTAATAAACTATAATGACCCGACCAGTCGTTTTGAGCTCTAGCGCGTCGTTCAGTGATTTGAAGTCGTGAGCAACACCATTTCAGGTATTATGACCCGTGGGCGTGGTCGGATCTTAATTTCAGGAAGTTTAGAATTGATTTGGAAAGAAAATTCTCATTTCAGAAGCCTTAAGTTGGAAGAATCAACTAAGATTGGAATTTTGAGTAAACGACATCTGAATCAGTATTTGAAGGTTCCTGCAGGTTCGTATGATGATTTCGGACTTGGGTGTATGTCCGGATCGGGTTTTGGATAACCCGGAAACGTTTCGGCGTATATTATGGAAGTTAGCATTTTAGAAGAATTTCATAGATTTGGGCTTGAAGTGAATTTCAGTGTTGTTGATATCCGTTTGGGATTTGGAGTCTGGGAATAGCTTCGTATGGTGATTCTGGAGTTGGGAGCGCGATCGGAAGTGAATTTGGATGTCCGTAGGTCATTTTGAAGTCATTGGGTTAAAGATAGAAATTTGAAGGTTTTTGAGAAATCCGACAGGAAGTGGAAGCTCTGATATAGAGGTCGGAATGCGATTTCGGAAGTTGGAGCAGGTCTGTAATGTTGAATATGACTTGTGTGCAAAATTTGAGGTCAATCAGACGTGATTTAATAGGTTTCGGCATCAGATGTAGAAGTTGGAAATTTCTAAGTTCATAAAGTTGGGATTTGGGTGCGATTCGTGATTTTGATGTTGTTTCATGTGATTTGAGGCCTCGAGCAAGTCTGCATTATGTTTTGGAACATGTTGGTATAATTGGACGGGGTCCCGGGGGCCTCGGGTGGAATCCGGGTGGTTAACGGATCAATAATTGAAGTTGAAGAAAGCTGAAGGTAGCTGTCATCTGGTGTAACCGCACCTGCGAGGCTTTGGCCGCAAATGCGGCTAAGGGCGCCACATGTGAGAAATTGGCTAGAGTCAAGGAGGCCGTAGGTGCGGAATATTTGGGCGCACCTGCGGAAGCGCATGTGCGATAAGGGGGCCGCATGTGCAGAAAATGGGCCTGGGCAGATTGTTTCTAAGCAAGAATTTGGTCATTTCTTCATCCATTTTCATATGCCATGGGCGATTTGGAGGAGCTTCAAGGAGTGTATTTCGTCAAGGATCGCAAGGTAAGTAATTTCTTCACATTTTTGAAATTAATACAAGATTATATGCATGGATTAAGCATGAAAATTGGCAGGAATTTGGGAAATTATTGAAGAAACTTAGGAAATGGTAATTTGGAGTTTTAGCCATGAATTGAGCATGAATATTTGAGTAAATTGTATATTTGAGTTGGTAAGTCTATGGGTAGAATCATATAATTTGGAATTGTTTCCAATGTTAGAGTATATTTTCATTGGGTTGTCGTTGTTTGGATAGTTTTGGGGCGTTGTGCGTCCGTTTGGAGTCATCGGAAGGGCTTGGAGGCCGGTTATGGAATCTCGGAGCGAGGTAAATCTCCTTTCTAACTTTGTGAGGGGGAATTGTCCCCTTGGTGAACTAATTAAATATGTGTTACTATCTGCGGGGGCTACGTACGCACGAGGTGACTAGGACCCACTAGCATGTCTTACCTGTTATACCTGTAATCTTGTCTGTGATATCATAATGCTAATATAACCGAAATTGTAATTGAATGACTAAGGAAGAGTAGGTTTTATTTTTCTAAACCATCTAAAAAGAGAATTGATTTCCTTCGCGGGCAATTGTATTTCCAGATAAGGTTGTATTATTAAACATTATAAAAACTTGGCAAGGAATTTCGAAAAAAAGGGATTTAAGTACTATTTTGTGGTTTTTAAAAGAGAAATCTGCCATTTATTTGATTACTTGTTTTCCTGACGTATTCGGGGTGGAATGTTGATTGTGCATGACTGCATGTGACCGCTTCGCAATTTACATTCCGCGAGCGGAGTGTTATTTCTCCCACTCTCATGGGAGCGGGCCGTACGCCACGGCGAGATTGAAAGAAATATTATGGTTCGGGCCGTTCGACCCTCGGCAGTGCACAAAGATGTTTATTATGATGGCTCAGGCCGGTTGTCCTTATCCCGTATGTGCATGCTAAATTGTTAAATATTTTCATTATTTTGTGAAGTGATAAGATATTTGGGGGAAAATAAAGAAGAAATTGTGGATTTATGATATTTGGGGAAAACAAAGAGGAAATTATTTATTTAAGATATCTTGGAAAATAATGAGGAAGTGGTATCTGTTCTGTTTATTTCCAGGATTTATTTGGATTTCAGTGCCTTATATATATTGTTTCTTTACTACCTTTACATGCTTATCGTGTTCATCTTATTACTGTTAATTAATTTGCTGACCCTTCGTCAGTGTCTAATTCGACCTCTCGTCACTACCTCTCTGAGGTTAGGCGGACGACTTACTGAGTGCACGTTGTTTTTGTACTCATGCTACAGTTCTTGTGCATTTTATTGCACAGGTACTTTCATAGCAATGTGGAGGATTCGGAGACTTAGGCGAGCTGCATCATCCGGAGGCGATACACAGCTGACAGAGTCTCTCTCGTACTATATTTATTACATTATTTTAAATTTCCTCGTCCAATTTGTACTTCGGACATGCTTGTAATGATTGTATAAATTCTTAAAAATTGCTCATGTACTTGTGAGACCGGGTTCTGGGATGTGTTGGGATATGTTTGCTAAATTGTAACATTTAAATCACTATTTTATTCGACATATTTTATTTAGTCAATATGTAATTAAGTGAAAGGAAATTTTTTCATAAATGTTAAAAACCAGAAATTATTTCAACTAAATAAATGATTGGCTTGCCTGACAATGGTGTCCGGCGCCATCACGACCTTAGGGATTTTGGGTCGTGACATAAACAGAATAGATATACTTTGAAAATTAAAACAACTTAAGAAATTACGTACCAATCTTCTTTTTATTGTCCCTAAGCTGATCGCACCTCCAGTGTGCAAGGAGCCTCCCTTCTTAGATGCACGAGCTTTCTTTCCTTTTTCGCTCTTCTCTAATAACTTTGCGGTAAGCCATTTTCTTTGCAAATCATCCCATAAGTTTTGAAGTAACCAGTCAGGCTTCTTGTTCTTCTTTCTAGCATCGGAGAAAGTATGCGACAATCGCTTGCGAGCTATGTGATGAAAATTTGTAGCCACTTCCGCACTACAACGGTTTTCCCATACACACTTGCTCTGTATTTAAAAAGTTAAATATTATATGGAAATATCATAAATATAAATTATTAAACTGCTTAAAAGAACATTTATACCTTAAATTGATTGAAAATTTGCTCCTTCAGCGAGAATGGGAAATTAGTCCAAGTCGCATAAGGGCCATCATAAAGCTTTCTGATGGCTTTGGTGATTATCCTCGTAGTATTATCACTCGGGATGAACCTGCAATTTAACAATAAAAACACATTAATATCTTAGTAAAAATGTTACAAAACAATAAACGCAAAATTACAAATAACTCTTACCCATCACCCTCAGGGACTATGATGATCCTACCATATTGATCATAATGCACCTTCTCGTCATCATCATCATCATCATCGTTCGAAGCATGTGTATCAGAGGCATGTGTGGACGGTGTAGGGGGTCAGAGCTACTACCTCGTAGGCGAAGGACTGAAATAGATGGAGTCGCTGATGAAGATTGCTGCGATCCCTGTGACTGCGACATCGCTGGATGGACCACAAGTGGCTGTGATACTGATGGATATGACCCGAGTGGTTGTGACCCGAGTGGATGTGACATGGATGGATGCGATCCATGTGGCTGTGACATATAGGGAGATGATATAGATGGCTGCGATGCAGATGGCTGCGATCCACATGGTCATGAGGCAGCTGGACTGTATGTCGAACGTATAGTCCTATGGACCTGTGATGAATGACCTGGTGTCTGCATTAAGGTGTAGGGCTCGTGATGCTATGGCAGCTCAGTATAGCCGTAGGGTGGAGGATAATACATAGGCATCTCTGAAGAGGGTGGAAAAGAGGAAATATTATTTTCTACCCTCCTCTTTCCCTTCCTAGACTTTTCTCGACCCTGAGAATCCGTAGGGTCATTTTTACCTTGACCCTTGCCTTCCATCTGCATAATATAATACATATTTAGATTGAAACATATAAGAAACTAGCTATAAAACGAGAGTGCTTTCAAAAACCAACTTTTTAAAGCTCATCGACGTATTGTTCCTCGTCCGAGAATTCTTGNGACATCTAACACATTCTCGACTTCCACCCTACCTATAGGCTTAATTTTTATTACAACCCACCAATCGGACTTATTCCGCCGCAATGGATAAGGAGCATAATACACTTGCCTAACATTATGTGCAATTATGAAAGGATCATAGCGATCATACTCCCTCGTATGATTAACCTCAATTATGTTGTATTGGTTGTGTACTCTTGTACCTCTTGTTGGATTTGGATCAAACCACTTGCATCTAAAGAGTATCAATTTCTTATTTGGCCAACATGTATATTCTAGTTCTATTATTTCTTTGAGCACACTATAATAATCAATATCTCCAACTCGGTTGCCATCACCACCTTGAACCCACACCCCGTTGTTGTTGCTATTTTTTTTTTAGAGAAATCTTCTGTATGGAACTTATAACCATTCACTACGTACTTAGACATTGTTGTGACCGGAAGCCCAGGTCCCCAAGATATATCTTTCAAAAATTGATTTACACCATTATTTGGATAATTTACCTACATAGTGTTAAAAAAATTCATAAGTTAGCATAATGATCACGCTCAACTATGTCTTGTAGAAGACTAAACGGGCGTTGCAAATATAATCCTGGGGTATTATGCCCAGAGTCGATCCCACAGGGAATTGACGTATCAAGCAAGCTGTTAAAATACTACTCAGCTGTCACCTGATGTTATTTAAATTACTAATACTAAAGATTAAAACTAAAGATTAACTATGCTAAGGTATAAACAATTGTAATAAAAATCTAAGGTTATGGTTTCCCCCGCTGGTGAACTTACTTCTCGGATACTTCGTATAGCTTGATTAATCGTCTCTATCAATCATGAACACTCTATCTACCATAAATCTCTCTCAAGTAATTATGATAATTTACTAGACGCACTCTCTCAAGTTACGCTAGCTAGATTGCATTACAGTTCACTTAGATTGCACCCGAAGTATCGTTATCTCTAATCCAACCTCTAAACCCTCGGTTATGACTTTCGTCTATACTCTGGGAGTGGTGTTGTTCAAACAATTACCTAAATATGCACTCTCTCTCAAGTAGATACATAATAAATAGGCACAGCTAATTGAGGGCCCTTCAATCAACTACAACAAGAACGTAGTTGAACAAATAGAGTTTAATCAACCAATCAAAACTATATTAATATCACAAGAAGTTTATTCCCCAACGGGTTCCACACGAAATTAGCTAAACAAATTCATAAGAATAAAATCTAAAACAACTTGCATAATTAAACTACAAAGTAAAGAAGAAAATATGTACAAAATTGATGTTTTGCCTTTGATCCACTCTAATCTCGAATCTCTCTCTTATCTCCTTGTAGTTGTGTTTTAGGAGTCTATTTATAGGTTTAGGGTGAACCCTAACCGTGTAGGAGACTTCTATTTCAATTAGAAAACACTTAAACCCGTCAAAACTCGATTTCTGGCCGA
>ML394562.1:0-10780 GCA_005239525.1 Nicotiana knightiana
GACCACGTCGTCCGACACCACCAGGTCGTCGGGCGCCACGAGGCCGTGGGATACCACGACCTCTCTGGTACTGTGCTGGGTCTATGTAATCAGCCTCGTGTGCCAAACGCTGATCTGATCGGGCTCGCTGCAGTGTCTGAGTAGCCATATCCATGAATCGCTGACTATACTGTTGCATGACCACAGGATCGTGGACATGACTCTGCATCTGCTGCCCNATTTTTTTTTTATTTTTAAAATTGGGCAGAAATCGGAGGGGGACCAAATGAAGAAGAGGAATATTAAAAAATGGGGGAAGAAGAGGATGGGTCGTTCTTGAAGACGACGGCACAGTTCCCAAGAAAAGGGGTATAACGCCGCATACTATGGCGTTATACCTGGTCTGACAGATTCAGAAGGTATAACGCCATAGTATATGGCGCTATACACTAACGACACCGTTACCATTAGTGTATAGCGCCATATACTATGGCGTTATACATAGATCCGTTCTATGTTTTTTTTTGACTTATTTTAGTTCTACTTATGCAAAAAGGACCTTCTTGATCTACCTCTTCACAATAATACACTGATTCTTTTGACATCCTGCCTCTGTTCCCACTAAATACTTTAACTTTTCTCCCTTTTTTAATAGTGTGCCGATGTTCTTTTAGAGTACTCTTCCGTTGGAGTCGATAACGAGTAAATCTAGTAGATTCAGTGGAATTATTAAATACAGAAATTTCAGAGCAAAGAAAATGACTTTTTCCTTAGAGTCAAGTCAGGCAAGCAATGACCAATGCGCATAACTTTATTGGTTAGAATGCCAATAATTTCCATTACTCCATTGAGGAAGCAAAGACTATTTATTTGCAGTTTTGTGCTTTGCACCGTCCATTTTATGAGTGACTGCCACATCATAGAATGTACATGTACTTGTTTATATTGTAAATTAAAAAAAAAAAAAAAAAATTTTTTTTTTTTTTATATATATATATATATATTGCTGGGGTGTGTTTGCTATCACAGAAAATATGTTTTCCAAGAAAATATTTTATTGGAAAACAAGTAATAATTTTATTCATATTTTGGTGTTTGGTACGTAAATTAAGGAAAATAACTTCTCAAAAGTATTCATAAATAATTTAAATACAATAAATATGAAGTCATAAACATTCGAACCAACAACCTTCTAAACCCACAAATTTCATATACTTCTGAACCGCTAAACTTTCAAAACCGCAAAATTTCAAACCTAAAATTTATAATTTCTAAACTCGTCAACTTCCAAACACATAAACCTTCGAATTCATAACTTTGGAACTTGTTTCTAACCTGTAAACCGAAAGATGAAAAAACTAAACTGAAAATATAAAAAAAAATTATTTCCCCCCGGGGGAGGGGGTGTTTGCAGAAAAACGAAAAAACAGAAATTTGAAATTACAAAAAAAAAATAAAAAATTGTGCGACGGCAGGGGGCAGTAGGGTGTAGGGTAGGTGGTGCAGAAATTTAAAAATTACTAAAAAAAACTTTTTTTGTGCGGGAATGGGGGTGGGGTTTGGCGGTGGTAGGCTAGGTGGTGCAAAAAAACAAAAAAATAGAAATGTGAAATTACAAAACAAAAAAAGATAAAAAAAGTAAAAATTTGCGGAGGGAGGGGGGTAGCAGGGTGGGTGGTGACGGAAAAATAAAATAAAATTTGAAAAAAAGCTTTTTTGGAAAGAGGGGGTGGGTGGGGTTAGGTGGGTAGCTGTGGGGTGGGTTGGTGAGGGTGGGGAAGGTTGAAAAGGAGGTTTGAAAAATGTTTCCCTTCTCTTGATAAGGAAAATATTTTCCTTCAATTGGAGGAAAATTAGTTCATAAGGAAAATGTTTTCCAAAACATTTAAGCCAACCAAACATGAAAAAATTGAAAAATATTCCCGAAAAATATTTTCCTTATACCAAACATACCCCTAGTTGCTAGTGTATTTCTTAAGAAAAAATTAACTTTTTTTTACTACTTCCCATACCCTGGACTAAGCCCCCGTTTGGACATAGATTTTGTCAAGTTTTTTTTCATTTTTTTTTTGGCAAAACATGTTTGTTTATAGATTTTATCCATGTTTTGGCAGGTTTTGAAAATAAAATTTTTAAATCCCAAAACTAGCTCTAGATATGTTTTTGGCCCAAAATATTACCGCTTGGTTTCTAATAATTTTAAAAATTACCCCAAACTTTTGTATTTTATAAAATAGTTCATCATTTATTATGACCCAACTAATCCACTAGCTAATTACTATCATTTTTTTGGACCGATGAATCTTGTAATATTATTGCAATTTGATAAATTATAGTGGCTAGTAATTGTGTTATTAGCAACTGATATTAAAATATCAGGTTATAGTTTTAGGATAGTATATTATGTAGTTCATTATAAAAATGATAATTATGCGCCAAACTTATCTATGATCAGGATTATGGTTTGGTGATAATGATAATGAATGATATTGATGAAGGTTGTGCATATACATGATTTTCTTGTTTGGTATTTTTGGGTATTTTTGATAATTTTTAGAACTTATGGTGTAACGACCCGATCGGTCGTTACGTAGAATTTGCATTTATATTTACTTTTATTGCCTCGTCATAGCTTAGTTAAATTATTTTTGATGTATTAGAGTTAGTAGGCTCGGAATCGGAATAATTACAATGAGAATTTAGTCACTTAGTCTTTAAAAAAAAACCTTAGAGTTGGAAAAGTCAACTGAGAGTTGACTTATTGGTAAACGACCTCGGAATGCAGATTTTATGGCTCGGATGGCTTCGTTAGGTGGTTTGGGACTTAGGAGTGTATTTGGAATAATTTTGTGATGTCCGGTGTAGAATTAGGCTTGAATTGACGAAAGTTAGTTTTTGGTGATTTCCAGTCAGCAGTGGAAAATAGGCTATCGGGGGTCGGAATGGAATTCCGAAAGTTGGAACAGATTCGTAATGTCATTTTGGATATGTCTGCAAAATTTCAGGTCAATCGGAGTTGTTTTGAATAGTTTCGGCATCGTTGGTGGATTTTAGAAATTTTAAAGTTCTTAGGCTTGAATCCGATGTGATTTTGGTGTTTTGATATTATTTTTAGTGTTTTGAGAGTGCAACTAAGTTTGAATGATCATTTATGATGTGTTGGTAAATTTGGTTGGGGTCCCGAGGGGCTTGGGATTGATTTCGGGTGGTTAACGGACATTTTCGGACCTTAGAGAATCTGCCGTTTTGCTGGTTTAAGTGCAGCAACACATTGTTCACTGCGATCGTGAGGAATGGTCCGCGATCGCGTAGAGTAACCTGGAACCCGGTCGTTTTTTTGAATCACGATCGCGTGAGAAGGTGTGTGTCACGACCCCAAATCCTAACAGGCCGTGATGACGCCTATCGTGGAACTAGGCTAGCCAACCATCACATAACTACCCATTTGTTTATTTTATAATATTGCAAAAATTAATAACAAGCAACAAGCAATATAAAATCATTTATTTAAGTCTTAACGCCCCATTAATCTAACAGTCTAAACAAAACCTCCCAAGACTGGAGTCAATAGTCATGAGCATCTAAGAATAAATAAATCTAACTCTGCTAAAATTATAATATATGTCTCTGGATCAAACGCTAAAACTAAATAAGGAAGGGAAATGGAGAAGCTGTGGACGCTGGACAGCTACCTCAAAATCCCGTATCTGCTACTAACGAACTGAGACAGCTACTGCTCCGGGCCGTCACCTGGATCTGTGCACAGAGGCATAGGGAGTAATGATGAGTACGCCAACTCAGTAGTAATGAAAATAAATCACAGTCTGAGAATTTCAAAACACACAGTACAGATACACAATTTCACAAAACCAGTAAAACACCAAGTCACCATGTAGTATTCAACAAATAATAAGTTCGAAATCAGTTTCCAGAAATCCTTTGAAAACAAGTGTAATATCAGTATATCTCAGTAAAATTCTCAGTAACACCAGTTTGAAAACGAAGTAAATCATAGTTCAAAAACTTAGTAATTTTTTTCATAAAACTGTCCATCGGGCTAAAATCATTTATCGTAACGATTGCCCATCAGGCATCCTCACCATCACTCAATATCAGCCCATCAGACATCCTCACAGTCACTCAGTAACAGCCCATCAGGCATCCTCACAGTCACTCAGTGTCAGCCCATCAAGCATCCACACAGTCACTCAGTATCAGTCCATCAGGCATCCTCACAATCACTCAGCATAAGCCCCGCGGGCATCACTCATTAGGTACCTGCACTCACTTGGGGGTGTGTACAGACTCCGGAGGGGATCCTACAGCCCAAGCGCTATAACAAGCCATATCATGACATAAATCACTCACAATATTGGCCCGCAGCCTCACTCATATCATAACATCCTCACAATATAGGCTCGCAGCGTCACTCAGTCAGACACTCTCAATTTTCCCTTCAGGCCATAAATATACCGGTTCTCGACCCAAAACAGTGTTTCCTTTTCAAGAAATAGTTTCAAAATACTCTGAGTGTCAAACAATTATCAAGAAAAGACTGAGTGAAAATCATAACATATCAAGTGAGGAAACACAGTGAAAACATCCCCCAAGGGGTAAACAGATCGGCACTAGGCCTCAAACATGGCTTACAGCCCAAATCATATCAAAATATATCAATACCATTAAGCATAGACTTAAAAATCGGTTTCGCAACTCAATAGTTGCCTAAATAGGGAATATATTTCCAAAGCTCCAATCTTTGCCTTCCAAAACCCGTGAAAGAGTGCATAGTCCGGGGTTTCATACCCTCAGGACAGAATTTAAAGATATTACTTACCTCAAAACTAGTCCGAAAACTATTCCGCAACATGCTTGCCTCTCGTATCAACTTCCGAAGGCTCCAAATCTACCAAGTTCAGATTTTTATCATCAATTTATGCTTAAGGAATAAATTCCAATAAAAAAAATATCAAATTTAGCTCAAAAACCCGAAATTGGTCAAAACCCTTCTTTTTATTTAGAGAGGAATGATTTCCTCATCTGAGAACCGTCATTCACATACTATTCCTCCCCACTAAAAAGAGCGATTGAGAATCTCGAGAACCTAAACAAAAATGCAGAAGTGAGCGCCTTTCCAAACTCTTGAACTTAAGAGAGGCTTCTTTTCAAGCTGAGTAGAAATATTGTATTCCATTCCAATCCTTAAAAAAAGAAAGAGAATGGAAAAAGCTTGTGACACAAGAAGGGCAGGAACCTTAGATTGAAAGAAAGAAAAAACTTCCCTTTCTTTCTCTTTTTTATTTTTGTTTTATCTCTTCGACCCCGATCCTCAGGCCCGCATCCCGAAACTCAGAAATTTTTATACAAAACTGTTCTTCATCATCTCACGAGTCCGTACGTATAAAGAACGCTAAAATTGGAGTTCGTTTGACCCCTCAAACCAATCCCTAAAGGTCTCATAATCTCAAGCCCTAAACCCACCTTTTCTACTGATTTTCGTGAATTTTACACCGATATTATGTTCTATAATCATCCATAATTGAGTTTTAAGATCCAAAACACTTACCTCTATGAAGAACACTGATTTCCTCTTCAAAAATCGCCCCCAAAGCTCTCTATCCGTACAAAAATAGTGTAAAAAGGGTTTAAGTCGCGGAAGGTTTATTTTATAACTGCCCAGCTATTTCTTCACTGCGATCACGGAAGTCCTCATGCGATCACGAAGAACAAAATTCCCTGGCCCCCACTTTACTCATTGCGATCACGACATAAGCCACGCGACCGGGCTTCACAGCAGCTCAACCCCACGCGATCGCAACCAGACGCACGCGATCGCGAAGACCAATTGACCTCACCCCCACGCGCCTGTCATGACCCTACGCGATCGCATTTCACCTTCTTCCAAACCTACGCGATCGCACCCCGATTCACGCGATTGTGATGCATAATTTTGCCTGGACCTCAGAGTGTTCTACGCGATCGCAGCCTTTGCCATGCGATCGCGATGCACAAATCCCTGCTGCACAAAAACCAGAAAACCAACTTTTTCTTTAAGTCCAAAAATGCCCGTTAACCAACCGAAATCAATCCCGAGACCCTCGGAACCCCAACCAAGACTACCAACATATCCCATAACATCATTCAAACTTAGTTGCACTCTCAAAACACCAAAACTAACATCAAAACACCAAATTTACATCGGATTCAAGCCTAAGAACTTTGATATTTCTAAAGTCCACCAACGATGCCGAAACTATCCAAAACAACTCCGATTGACCTAAAATTTTGCAGACATATCCAAAATGACATTACGAACCTGTTCCAATTGTTGGAATTCCATTCCGACCTCGATATCCTATTTTCCATTGCCGACCGATAATCGCCAAAAACTAACTTTCGCCAATTCAAGCCTAATTCTACACCGGACATCACAAAATTATTCAGAACACACTCCTAAGTCCCAAATAACCTAACAAAGCTATCCGAGCCATAAAATCTGCCTTCCCAGGTCGTTTATCAATAAGTCAACTCTTAGTTGACTTTTCCCATTTTAAGGCTATTTTTAAAGGCTAAAGGACTGAACTCTCACTACAACCATTCGATTTCAAGCCTACCAACTCTAATACATCAAATATAGAATAACCAACCTATAACAACTCAATAACAACAATTATAATGCAGGTTCTATGTAACGACGGACCGGGTCGTTACAGTGTGCGATCGCGAAGGTATGTAGGGTTGGTCAGTGCGATCGCGCGTGCATTGGTGCGATCGCGTAGGGTTAGTCAGGCGCGTGGGGAGTGGGGTCAACTGTTCTTCGCAATCGCGTGTGTTGGGTTGCGATCGTGTGGGTTGAGGTTCTATTGAATCGCAATCGCCTGAATCGCGATCGCGTGGCTTGTTCTGCGATCGCGTAGGGTCTTTGGAGGGCCTGGGGGATTTTTTCTTCGCGATCGCGTGAGTACTTCCACGATCGTAGTGAAGGAAGGACTGGGAAGTATTTAAATAAACCCTCCGCGACCATTAGACCTTTTAACACCATTTTTGAACGGGAAAAGAGCTTGGAGGCAATTTTGAAGAGGGGAAATCAGTGTTCTTCATTGAGGTAAGTATTTTGGACCCTAAAACTCGATTATAGGTGATTAAGGAACATAATATCAATGTTAAATTCATGAAAATCGGTAGAAAAATATGGAGTTAGGTCTTTAGAATATGATACCTTTAGGGGTCGATTTGAGGAGTCAAACAAACTTCGATTTTAGCATTCTTTATATGTACGGACTCGTGAGATGAGGAAGAACATTTTGGTATAAAATTTGTCGTTCCGAGACACAGGCCCGGGGGTCGGATTTTGGCTAATTTCGGGTTTTGAGCTAAATTTGGTACTTTTCAATTGGAATTCATTCCTTAAGCATAATTTGATGATTAAAATCTGAACTTGGTAGATTTGGAGCACTTAGAGGCCGAATCTAGAGGCAAAGTCAATGCGGAATAGTATTTTAGCCGGTTTTGAGGTAAGTAACATTTCCAAACTTGGTTTTGAGGGTTCAAAACCCCGAGCTAAATAATTTTTGACTTCGAGGTGACACACATGCCAAATGATGGGCGTGCGGGCGTGCACCGAGTATTTGTGGCCTGGCTTATCCCATGGCACTGCTTAGTGATTATTCCCTGACGATATATGTGCTTCTGTTAATGTGGTAATTGTGAATCTGTTAGGAATCATGTTAAGTATAAATGCTAGGCTTCACGCCGAAAATGCTGAGACCCGAGTGGTCGTATATTACTGTCTCATTTTGTGATTATTTGATTTCATATACTCAGTCCTGTTATAGCATATCACTTCATATCTCAGTCTCAGTATTGTTAATTATATGCATACGTATCATTGTTTCGGGATAATGGATGCATCAGTGATCCATGTGAGTGAGACTGAAGAGTAATGAATGAGTAAGGACGAGAGCCTGTTATTGAGACAATTATAAGATCGGACTGCACACCGCATTGATACTTAAATCATGCCTTCGTTGGCTTGATATGGCGCTTCATCCATTAGGCTCCTCCGGAGTCTTTACACCCCCAGTGAGCGAATTGATGTTGAGGGATGGATTTTCTCTAGGCATGGATTATGTCTGAAGTGGATGTTATGTGAGGGATGGATCGTCACTGGACATGGATCTTGTCTGAGTGTTGTAATCCGGAGATGGACTTTCTCTGTGGGGCTGGATTGGTCTTTTTCCTCAGTACGGAGTGACTACGGTCACCAATGATTATGTACATTCTGGGATGGACTTTTCCTTGGGCCTGAGAGCCATATACGGTACTGAGTGGATTGCTGTGTGAGAGTTGTGAGCACTATGTGCATATCCACACTGGTTTCATACATATATTTTTATGATGGCATGTAGAGTATACTGGCATATTTACTCATTCTGATAAATTGTTAGCATGTCTAATTTCTGTATATTGTTTATTGTAAATTCTGAGGTTTTGTCTGTCACTACCTCTCAGCCCATAGTTGGGGTTTGTTACTTCTGAGTTGGTGTACTCACGGTACCCCCTGTACCTTATGTGCAGATCCAGGTACACGGGGACCTGGTAGTGGATATTGAGCAGCTGTCAGCGTTTTCCTTAGAGTTGTCGAGGTAGCAGCTGACGATCACGACCTCGTCTTCTCTTCCTTATTCCACCTGTTGCACTTATTTTGAGACTATGTTGTCTATTTTTTCATTCTTTATTTTTTTATATATAGCAGCTCATGACTGAGTGATACTGAATGAAAATTCAAAATCAATACTCCTAGTTGTTTAATTCCTAATAATAATAATAATAATAATAATAATAACAATAATAATAATAATAATAATAATAATAACAACAACAACAACAACAACAACAACAATAATAATAATAATAATAATAATAATAATAAATATAATAATAATAATAATAATAATAATAATAATAACAATAACAATAGCAATAATAATAACAATAACAACAACAACAACAATAATAATAATAATAATAATAATAATAATAATAATAACAACAACAATAATAATTATAACAACAACAACAACAATAATAATAATAATAATAATAATAATAACAATATAATAATAATAATAACAATAATAATAACAATAATAATAATAATTATTATAATAATAACAATAATAATAATAATAATAATAATAATAAGAGTAATAATAACAATAATAAATAATAATAATAATAACAAATAATAATAATAATAACAACAACAACAACAACAACAACAACAACAACAACAACAACAACAACAACAACAAGAATAATAATAAGAATAATAACANGATGTTAATTATAAGTTTCAATGAAGAAAAGTAGTATATCACATTTGGTGTAGGATCACACGAATAAAACAAAGAAAATAAGAAGCAATACCATTCAAGAATAGATTATGGAAACAATCTATTAACGTGAGTCCTAAAAGCAACACAAGGAAAAGAAACAATAATTAGAAATGAAAAAGGAAAACAAGATATACTTTGAACAACCATTTTCACTCATTTTGTTATACTCAAAACAAGCATTGTAGTTCTTTTATATCTTCTGTGTAATTAGTGAGAGAAGACGAAGAGACAAACACTGGTGACGTATTGTATCAAGAAGAGAAAAGTGACATAGAGATCAAACTGTTGGTGTAAAGCTACATCAACCATTCTGTACTAAAGAAACTTCGATCACTGGAAGAGAACACCCTGGCAACCCAAGGGGGCTGGAGGTTGATTCACATTGAATCAGAACCAGTATAAAATTCTGGTGTTCTTTATTTTCATCTTCAAACCAAATTACACTCAAATCAGATTTTTTTAAAACAAATTTGAAAATATATGGCAAACATCTCTTTCGACAATATTCGTTCAAGAAGCTAGAAAGATAATGAAAATTTAAAACCAATACTCCTAGTTGTTTAATTCCTAATAATAAGAATAATAATAATAATAATAATAATAATAATAATAATAATAATAATAATAATAATAATAATAATAATAATAATAATAATGTTAATTATAAGTTTCAAGAAGAAAAGTAGTATATCACATTTGGTGCAGGATCACAGGAATAAAACAAAGAAATCAAGAGGCAATACCATTCAAGAATAGATTATGGAAACAATCTATTAACGCGAGCCCTAAAAGCAACACAAGGAAAAGAAGCAATAATTAGAAATGAAAAAGGAAAAAGCAGTGGAGATCCAGAAGAAGAATCAATTAATGATGATTGGAGGAAGCTATTAATGGAAGGTCCCAAATCAAAGGGAAACAAGATCGCAAAGAGATGCACTGGAGGTCGTTGAAGCCAGAAATCAAGGGATATATTGCAAATCACTCAACTAACGAAAAGATATGCCTAGCGGATGAAAAGCTCGTCAAGATCACAAATAAAAAAAGATCAATGGAAATGTGACTTTATTCTTGGAAATAATCAATCTATGATTCCTTTCAAGGATCAACTCCCTTGGATTTGCAATCTCTCAAGATTCACTTCATTCAAGAGTCAAGAAGTCCTCAAGAAGTATATATATACATATGTTCCAGACATGAACAAGATATACTTTGAACAACCATTTTCACTCATTTTGTTATACTCAAAACAAGCATTGTAGTTCTTTTATATCTTCTGTGTAATTAGTGAGAGAAGACGAAGAGAGAAACACTGGTGAGTGTCACACCTCCTTGTTTATACGCCCCAAGGGGTATGGGAGTTCTTCCAATTAAAGTGACATTATTCGAAATGGGATTATTTTATT
>ML394567.1:0-19706 GCA_005239525.1 Nicotiana knightiana
AAAATCCTATATTACTTGTCGACCACGTACACTTGCGTGTGCATTGGGAAATCTCGCAACAGGGTCCGAGGGCCTCGCGTGTGTTTCAAATGTGTTTGGATAGTGTCGCGCTCTTATTTGAAGTTTCAACGTCATTTTTTTGGGAATAAAGGGAAATATATTGATAAAATAACATTTGATTTGTGATTAGATTAAACCATTAGTTCTGTATCGTAATCACGCAGCGATATCCACAAGAATCGTCAAATTCCGATGCCGTATGAGAGAGCTATGCTCATTTCTGTATCGGACAAAGTTGCTGGTTTCTGGTGTGAAGCTTTGTTCTTCGCAAACACGAGAGAGGTTGTGTGAAGGCGGAGAAGGATTTCTGGGTTTACCGGTCAACACAAAAAATTTCTCTTCACGAACGCAAAGATCTCCCGCGAAGGCGATGAAGAAAAATCATCTGGACAGTGTTTTAAACCGAGAATTTTAGTATTTTGGGAATAGCTTGAGTTCTAGAGCTCCGTTTGAGGATTTTTGCGGTGTTGTTCTCGTTTCAAAAAGGAGGTAAATGTCTGACCTTTATTTTGATTTTTATCCATTATTATTTCTGTTGGTTATTATTTTTATCTGTATTTTGATTGTAGAATTTGGGGTTTTGAACCTCAAAGTTGAGAAATGGTAAATCCTTGATTTGATGTTCAATTCATGGACAAAATTGGACTATTTTCTGGATGTATGAGTAATGTAAATATTTATTTTCAATAATTTTTGGAATACGAGCACGTGGACTCGAGGGTTGACTTTATTGACTTTTTGAGCGGAGTCGGGAATTGTTATAAATAAATTAATTATGATGTTGAGTATATTTTTATTGGGTTTTCATGATTATTTGACTATTTCGGATCGATGGGCATTTTATTTGAGGTGTTAGCGAGGCGTTAGAGCCGGTTATGAAATTTCAGAGCGAGGTAAGTCTCATGTCTAATCTTGTGAGGGGAAAATTGCCCTGTAGGTGTTATATTCTTATGTGCTACATGTTGTGGGATCTACACACGCATGAGGTGTCGAGTGTCCATGCGTATGCTAGAAATCCTGATTATGTCCGGGTATACTTAGGTCCACGCGATGCTTTTATTGTACTATTTGAGTTACCTTTGCTCGTTTAATTCCTTTATTTCGCTTTACGACTTGAGACTAGACTTGCATAGGGTGATAGACTCGCTATTGTAGAGATGTGACGAGCTACTTGATAATCCGCGGAATAATTTGTGCTTCCCTTATGAATTTCTCTTGTATTTTGCGTATTCATCGCAAGGTTTTCTTTAAAATTCAAAACTCACACGTTTATTCATGAGTGGGGACAAGGATCCGTTAAATCTTCTTATTCTAAAGGGATCAGATCGTTCGAGTCGGCAGGATTATGTACCACTCTTATGGGAGCGGGCCGTTATCCTCTACAGTATAATAGACGCATCTATGGTTTGTGTCATTTTACCCTCGGTAGTGCATACATTATGATGGGATCGGGCAGTTCGCCGCGACATTTTTATAAAACACTTTTATGGACCGGGCCGTTCGCCTCGGCAGCGTCGTGCGTAATATTTGATAAGAATTAAGTGTCTCAATGTGTTTTTTCCTGATTTGAGTTGTGAAGACCTATCTAGTGAGGTCCATTTTATATATACTCCGATTGTGGAGGTAACTGCTAATTGAGAGCTTGAGTTTACCGTTCAGAGGAGGATTGTACCTCATATTTATATTGTTTTATACCGTTATTTTACTCTTCCTCATACTTGTTTACTTCTTAATATACATGATTTATTGGACCACTAGTAAGTGTTGATGTCGACCTCTCGTCACTACTTCTCCGGGGTTAGGTTAGATACTTACTGGGTATGCGTTGATTTACGTACTCATACTATAGTTCTGCATTTATTGTGCAACTTTACATTTCTGGTGGTCTCTGGAGCTTAGAGGCGTAGCTATTGCGGGGACTTTACAGTGAGCTGCATTCTATATTACCACTACAACATACATAGTCTCCATCAACACTATTTATGTTCTCCTGTCTAACTTGTATTGGAGACAAATATTGTATTTTATTATATTTTCTATTTGATGCTTATGCACTTGTGACACCGGGGTTTGGGGGTTCTTACTTGATGTTTAGTATGGTAGTTCACATAATTATTATAAATTCACCCTGGAATCTTCATTATATACTATTTAATTAATGAGAATTATGATTTCAAGTAATAAAAACGAGCAATTAGGTGATCAATCACCGTTGGCTTGCCTGACGTCGACGTTAGGCGCCATCACAACCTATAGTGGATTTTGGGTCGTGACAGCTTGGTATCAGAGTTCTAGGTTCACTTGGGTATCATGAGTCACGAGAGAGTCTAGTAGAGTCTTGCGGATTGGTTCGGAGATATCTGTACTTATGTTCGAGAGGCTACAGGGCTATTAGAAGCATTTCATTTCTTGATTCCTCATCATACGATTTTATTCCATTAAAACTTATGCCTTCATTTCCTTCCTACTCAATCTTACACGGCGTGGAGCGCTTGTTACCAATTGGGAACCGAGGAGTTGTAGTGGTACTATAGTCATGGTGCAAGATGTTTCTCCCTGCGTATTTAGGTACGCTATTATAGTCGGTTTACGGAAGGGTGTTCTGTCGTTTCAGCCCAGTACATGTATTTCCTATGGTTTCAGGGCTATGCACAGATTATTATGATGTTCATGTGTTGTTATCGCACAGTGTTGGTGTAATGGTAGGGTGCTTCTTCATGTGTCGAGGCAGTGAATGACTCGAAAGTAGGATTTTTCAGTGCATTGTTTAGAGGTTCGACATTTAATTCCAGTGGAGGAAAGGCAATTGGACTATGGATGTTCAGGCTTTGGTTGATGGAATAACGAGACTTGATATTTTTGAGCGTGGTTTAATTCTCATTTGTGGTGTGTGATAAGTAGATATTTTAATCGCTTATTTGCCCTCTTTTACTTGAGTTTTAGCTCAAAAATGCTTAAAGGTATCCCGAGAACTAATGAAATGAGATTTATTGCAGAAATATTGGGAAACGAGCCAAAAAATTGAAAATCAACTCAAAAAGGATTCAAAATTGGACAAGGACAAAAACAGGGCAAAATTGCTTAGAGTGCGGACCGCACAATTCTTTGTGCGACCGCAATCAATGAAGTAAACCCTGTCATCTTCAGCTTCACAGTGTGCGGACCGCATAATTCTAGTGCGGCCGCAGAAGAGAGGTTCAGAGACTTGGAAGCTTATAGACCCAAAGCTGTGTGGACCGCACAAGTATTGTGCGGCCGCAGAAGTCAGTATGCGGCCGCATTCATTATTATGTGGACCGCAGAGGAGTAGATTCAGAGAACCTCAAGTTGAAGTTGTGCAGACCGCAGGAATTTTTTGCGGCCGCAAAAGCCAGTGTGTGGCTGCAATCACTATTACGCGGACCACATAAAAAGAGATTCAGAGAATACCAAGTGAAGGTGTGCAGTCCACACGATTTTTGTGCGGCCGCAGAAGCCAAAGGTGCGGCCGCACTCACTTTTGTGCGGTCCGCAGACTAAAGTCCAGATCCCAACTCAAGCTATGTGTGCGGCCGCATTCAGAAATATGCGGCCGCACAACCTCCGCTAGGGCATTTTTATTAGATATTTTCAACTTAGTATAAATGGGACTTTTTTTTCATTTGTAGGTTAAGTTTTGTGTTTGGAAGAGCACATGTTCCGTTTTCCTTTATTGCTTTTAGTAATTTTGTACTAGATTTGTCTCCAAACACTAGATTTTTATCCCATAATCAAATATTATGGATTCTATCTTTATTTCTTCTTTAATTTATGTATTTTTCATGAGTAGCTAAACTTTTAGCTAGGATTGTGACCCAACCCTAGTGTGGGTATTTGATGTGTGTTTTATTTAGGGCTTGTTTGTGATTGCGTTAGTGATATTTAGCCTAGTTCTTGCTAGAACTCAAGAATTAATGGTTGCAAACATTGATTCATGCCTATTTGACTTAGTCTCTACTTGAGAAAGAGGGACTAAGTCTAGGAAAACTTGGCTAACAAGGAATTGGGGTGAACTCAAGAAATTGATAGCCCCAATTAAAGGGTTGAATCTAGAGATAGTAATACCCGACTTGAGCTAATATCACTTGTATTATGTAAATACCCATTTGGACTTGAGAAAACCAAATTGGGCAAAATCACTCAAACTATCGAGAGGTATAGAGTGAGTACCCGAGTGTGATTGCTATATTATGACCCAAGTAATCAAACTTGCCTTAGAGTTTACAACCCATTAGATAACAACCTAGGTAGAAGTCACGACCCTAGACCCTTTTATGAATTGAAAAACAACTCAAAACCAAAAATATTGTCCTTTAGTTTTATACTTGCATACAATAGAGCGAAGTAGAAGTAGAACATCAATCAACATTGTGGAAGTGCAAATTGAGCCAAAACTTACAATCAACCTAGATATACACCTAATCTCATATTCTAACTCCAAGTGGATTCGATCTCGACCTTTGTTGGGTTTATTATTGCATCGACCACCTCGCTACTTAATTGTGGTGTTGATTTGGCCTAGATCAATTTTTGGTGCCATTGCCGGGGCGTTAAACGGATTTAGCTATATATATATAGGTATTTGTGTGTTTTGTCTTTCTTTTCTTCTGAGTCACTATTTTTGTTTGTGAATTGCTTTTAGGCACGAAATGGCTCTTAACAACGAGCCCTTCAGAAATTTACCATTGGGGGAGGAGGTAGAAGATGATCAAGTGGATGAGGTTCATCCCGAACCTCAAGTAAATAGGCAAGGCCGACTGCCTCATAATAATATCCCAAACCCTCCCCCACCTCCACCAAGAGCAGCACACCGGGTGTTGCCGAACGAGGGATATGCTAGTGCCATAGCCCAGCCCCGGATTAGGGCGGGAAACTTCCAAATAACCAACGTGATGCTTACACTGCTTGAACATCAGGGTTTCTTCACCAGAGCTCCACACCAAAATGCCTACAAACATATCAAGGGGTTCGTCGATACTTATTGGGGGAGCAGACAAACAAATGTTTTCGAGGATGCACTGCGATTGAGGCTATTTCCCTTTTCTCTATGGGGAAAGGCTTTAGACTGGTTAGAGAGATTTATCAATCATTCCATCCACACTTGGGATGAGTTGGCCGAGAAGTTCATTGCTAAATTTACAGTTGCCCCATTGGGGTGGCCTATATGTGATTTAGGTTCTTTTAATACTAGCTAGCTAGCTAGTATAAAGCCATAATCTAAATCTCGTACTAGTTGCCGATTAAAGGAAATTGAGGAAAACACTAAAAAAGAGCAAGATGTTATAAATAGAGTTTTATTTATGGTGAATGCTAATAATTTAGAGAGATTTTAGGGTTTGTTACTTGGTGGCTAAGTCACTTTTTCCCTATAAATAGAGGAGTTTTATTCCATTGTAATTGATCTCAAAATCAATAAGACTTTTCTCTGCAAGGCCGCACAAAAATGTGTGCCACTCAAAAATTCAGGGAGTTTGTAATTTCAAAGTGGGACTTATGCGGCCGCACTCACTTTTGTGCAGTACGCACTCAATTTTGTGTGATCCGCACTGCCCTATTACTGAATGCTTGTCTGCAACTGTGACTCAACCATTACCTTTGCTTTGAATTTAACTAACAAAAATTTGATTTGTATTTCAGACAATGGGTAGATCTCGCAGAATAGGTGATACATCAAAGGGGAGGGGGGAGCCCTCCCGGGCCCCGGGGTCGAGGACGAGGCAGAGGAAAGAGTAACCTAATTCTTGCTGTTCAGAAAATCATAGGCAAGAAAGCAACTGCCAACATACCTCCAGCTCCCGAATCCTCTAACACCAGTGAATATGCTCCATATGGAGAAGCATCTAAGGGTCAATCCATGGAGGTCCATCCTGAACCCCAATCTAATCCACCATAACCCACATGGCGATATCAACTACGCAATGAGCTTTCGGGAAGCTCTTAAGCTGATTCTGATATGGGAAGCAAGGGTTCCGATCCCTCCTCTTCACTTACCCCTCCGGCACCTATTTATATTGATGATGATGACAACCGGACGATGGTAGAGGGGGTGACACTCATGTGGGTGGTCTTGAATGGACAAATAATAAGGAGATGTGGGAAGATAGGTTTGTTTTCTTGACGACATTCAACAGGTTCAGGTAGTTATGGCCAAAAAGGTCGCTTACACTAGAGCGGCAATTCTTTATGAAGGATTTGGATATTCACAATCCAAATGTCCTTAAGAAATTCCAGGAAAGGAAGGGGTGGAAATGGTTCACTCACCCAGTCTTAGATGCCAATGAACATTTAGTGAGGGAATTCTATTCCAACATTGCTCATATCAAGGCGGGAACAAAAGTGTGGAATTTGAAAGTTCGCTTTGATGCCCCTACTCCGAATGCTTATGTGGGATTCGAGCAAGTGGAAGCGGTACAATAATTGGAGAAGTTAGCTTTGGATGAGGCATCTCGCCCTTGGCTAGCTGAGATTTTAGCTGCACCAGGACCACCACCACCATGGATCACTGCTGGAGTGCCTATTATCTGGAACACCCTCAACTTTGAAGCTAAAGGGTGGAAGACTTTCGTGTGCAATAGGATTGATCCAAGCTTGAATGAGAACAACCTCCCACACCCCCGTGTAGTGCTAGTGGCCTCTGTCATGGTTGGGTAACCTATCAATGTAGGTTCCATAATGTCTACCAGAATCACATTGGCGATTCATAAGAGTGAAAAGTCTTATCCCTTTCCGAACACCCTCACAGGGTACTTCAATGATGCAAAGGTGGAGCCAAGACCTTATGACACAATGGTAAAAGCTAAAAAACCTTTTTCTTGGTATCACTTGCAGGGTGCGGACAATCTGAAGTTCAAAGGGACGGACACTACCACAGCTAGCCAATCTGACGAGCCAGCAGTGGTAGGTGCAGAAGCTGCTGCTGAGCCATCTTCAGCTCCCATGCCTACCTCAGCAGCCGGGTCTTCTTCTGGGACAACCGACCTTCCCCCACCTTCATCCTCCAGGCCTCCCAAGACAGTTCAGTGCCATCCTCATATACTTACCCTCTCACTGCGTTGCGAGTCTCCCAGACCAACAACTGGATGCAGACAACCACTTCTAAGCTGTCTGACATCTCCAATTCTATTGCAGCGCAGTCCTCTGCTCCAGCTGTGCCACAGGTGCCTCCATCAGTGGAGGAAACTTTGAAGAAGATTCTGGACAACCAGAAGGCTATCATGGAAACTCTGGTAGCTCAGGGGGTGCCATTGAGGATTTGGCTAAGCAAGTGAAGAAAATGAGAAAGCCCCAGGCTTCGAAGAAAGCTTTGGAAAGTTTGAGTTCAGAGGTGAAGAAGTTGGCAACAACAGGTGACTTGCCATTTGACTTATTGATGGAGACTGGTCCATCAGTACCGGCTGATCTAGCAGCACCATCAGCTGAGGCACCATCAGGAGAGGTTGGACAGTCTGATGAGCCAGATCTCACTGCTCCCATTGCCGAGGAGATGCTTCGAATGCTCTCTAACCCTGTTGTCCCTTCACCCGGAGATGATGATATTCAGTTAGAGGAGATCGAGGGTAGTGATGCTGCTAGTCACCCCGAGACCACATAGGGATTTTTCTTTACTCTCTACCCTCTTATGATTTATTTTTGTTAAGCATTGGGGACAATGCTTACTCTTTTTCTGGAGGGTGGTCTATTTATTTTGATAGCTTGATGATTTGGATCACTGTTATAACATTTGATCACTTTTTGGGCTTGTATTAACTTAAATAATCTTTTTCCTTTTTCTCTTATCTTTACTTTATCCCTCATTATATATATAATCATCCCCCTTGTATATATTCATTTGTCTTACTTTTAGTAGTTTATTTCATAGCTTCTTTGTTTTGCTTTCCTAATAATATAACTTCTTAATTACTTTATTAGCTTCTTTTTGATTTATTAACTTCTTCTTTTGTTTGAACGAACAATAATCCTTTGGTTTTCTTAATTCCACGATTCTTTCTAAAGGCGGGTCTTGTGTGAACCGGGTGGCTCTTACCAACGATGGATGGCGTGACAACCTTCTTAATGGATTGAGTCAGTTTTTGATGTTTAGATAAAAATAAATAGTAATGAATAAAAGGGTCAAGCATGTTTCACTTGGTACCAACACATTTAACTATGCGCTTATGGTTAAAAACAAGTTTTTGTAAAGATAGCTCTAGTTAAGACCTTGTGAATCATGTGTTGACTTAGGCAGCCATTAGATGGTTTAGACGAACTGTAGAGATTTTTCTATCTTGAATGCGGTTGTTGTGGGCCCTCAACTTCTGTCTCTTTAACAGTCCGGTTGTGTGAGAGGTGAGGTATTTTGTTACAAGTCCAAATACCCGTGCGAATGGTCTAGAACTTGCCCCGAATGTGTTTCTAAGCAAAATTCTAAGTTAGCTTGGCTTGAGAAGTGATTGTAGGATCTCCTTGACCCGTTTTTTAATTTTCCATGGCCTACCAATGATATCATCCTTAGTAAAACCTTTTGAGCCTATAGCCTTTCTTTTCAATAACCACATTACAAGCCTTTACCTGTTTTATAGTGATTCTTTCTTGTTACCCGACTTTTCTTTAGCACTCATGTGATTCAAATAGAAAAAACATAAGTTTGGGGGAGATACGAGGATTTTAAAGATGGTTTCAAGGCAAAAAAGTACAAAAGAAATGAAAAAGAGGAATAGGAAAAGAAAAAGAAAGGAAGAAAAAAGAAAAACACAAAAAGAAAGTGAATAATGTGAAAGGGTTGAAAAGAAGCAAAAGAAAGAACAAGTCTGAAGCATGGAGAAAGCAACGAAGGAGATCGTGAATAACATGGAAAAGAAAGAGTGATGTTAAGTCTCTCTAATCCCCCTAAGGGAAAATAAAATGACTCAAAGAGTCGGCGCCAACAAGAGAATATGACGTGATAAAGGAAAGATGAACCGATTCCAATCCGATATTACCCTCTTTAATCCAAAGCCTTCATTACATGCCAAAAAAATCCTACGTGATTTCGAGCCGAGCAAGCTTACATTAGTGGTGATCTACATGAGGGGCAAGCATATGGTACTTAGAGCCAGGCTTGGGTCATTCTTTTGAGAGTGATGAGCGAATCTTCCTCGAGTCATTGTTTTGAACTCTTCATTCGTGAATGAGATGAGCTTCCAGAGAGTATAGGAGGAGGAGTTTGGGATCCACAACGACTTGCATGAAAGTGCGAGCTTCCTTGATGATCAAAGTCAACCCTTGATTCTCAAGTGTCACATTAGAGCCATTTGTGCTTCAATTTTCAAATCATAGTCTTGTTAATGATTCATGAGCCGGTGGGTAATTTTTGGTCCCAATTGATTTGTGTTTTGACTTATCTTAAGACAACGAAAATATCCCTTTTTAAAATGGAGGTGGAAATTACCTTAATTGCTTGAGGACAACCAAAAGCTTAAGTTTGGGGGAGTTGATAAGTAGGGATTTTGACCGTTATTTTCCCTCTTTTACTTGAGTTTTAGCTCGAAAATGCTTAAAGGTATCCCAAGAACTAATGAAATGAGATTTATGGTAGGAATATTGGGAAACGAGCCAAAAGTGAAAATCAACTCAAAAAGAAGTCAAAATTAGACAAGGACAAAAACAAGGCAAAAGTTCTTAGAGTGTGGACAACACGGTTCTGTGTGCGGCCACAATCAATGAAGTAACCCAATCATCTTCAGCTTCATAGTTTGCGGATCACATAATTCTAGTGCGGCCGCAGAAGAGAGGTTCAGATACTTGGAAGTTTAGAGACCCAAATATGTGATTGTGCGGTCACAGAAGTCAGTGTGCAGCCTCATTCATTATTATGCGGACCGCAGAGGAGTAGATTCAGAGAACCTCAAGTTGAAGTTGTGCGGATCGCAGGAATTTTGTGCGGCCGCAAAAGCCATTGTGCGACCGCAATCACTATTACGCGGACCGCATAAAACAAGATTAAGAGAATACCAAGTGAAGGTGTGCGGTCTGCACATTTTTTGTGTGTCCACAGAAGCCAAAGGTGCGGCCGCACTCACTTTTGTGCGGTCCGCAGACTAAAGTCCCGATCCTAGCTCAAGCTATGTGTGCGGCCACACTCAGAAATATGCGGCCGCTCAACCTGTGCAGGGGCATTTTTGTCAGATATTTCCAGCTTAGTATAAATAGAACTTTTGTCATTTTTAGGTTAATTTTTGTTTTTGGAAGACTACATGCTCCGTTTTCCTTTACTGCTTTTAGGAATTTTGTACTATATTTGTCTCCAAACACTAGATTTTTATCCCATAATCAGATATATGTATTCTATCTTTATTTCTTCTTTAATTTATGTATTTTTCATGAGTAGCTAAACTTTTAGCTAGGGTTGTGACCCAACCCTAATAAGTTCCGAATTAGTGGATGCTGCCAAAGGGAGTATGGGTATTTGATGGGTGTTTAATTTAGGGCTTGTTTGTGATTGAGTTAGTGATATTTATCCTAGTTCTTGCTAGAACTCAAGAATTAATGGTTGCAAACATTGATTCATGCCTATTTGACTTAGTCTCTACTTGAGAAAGATGGACTAAGTCTAAGAAAACTTCGCTAACAAGGAATTAGGGTAAACTCAAGAAATTGATAGCCCTAATTAAAGGGTTGAATCTAGAGATAGTAATACCCGACTTGATCTAATATCACTTGTATTATGTAAATACCCATTTGGACTTGAGAAAGCCAAATTGGGCAAAATCACTCAAACTACGAGAGGTATAGAGTGAGTACCCGAGTATGATTGCTATATTACGACCCCAACTAATCAAAATTTCCCTGGAGTTTACAAACCATTAGATAATCACCTAGGTAGAAGTCACGACCTTAGACCCTTTTATGAATTGAAAAACAAATCAAAACCAAAAATATTGTCCTTTAGTTTTATAATTGCATACAATAAAGCAAAGTATAAGTAGAACATCAATCAATATTGTGGAAGTGAAAATTGAGCCAAAACTTACAATCAACCTAGATATACACCTAGTCCCATATTCTACTCCCGGTGGATTCGATCCCGACCTTTGTTTGGTTTATTATTTCATCGAAACGCCTCCCTACTTAATTATGGTGTGGATTTGGCCTAGATCACTGTGGTGTCGTCATCCTTGTGGGAACACATTAAGGCCTATGGGTGTTATGGCCTTATTTGATTTTCCTTCGGGGCAAGGTGTTGTATACCGGTTCCTAAGCAACGATTGTCATATATGGCGGTGTATGTTGTCTTCAGAGTTGAATTGGTGCTTCTAATGTTGATGACTCGAGGGAAATGATATTTGAGGAGGCTTAGAGGTTGTATTAATTTACTAGTTCAGGTGCTACAGAGAAGGATTTTTATTTGAGGCAACATTTGGGCTGTGAAGGATGAGGAAGGACATGGTTGGAGGTGTCTCGTGGTGGTTGAATTGCTAGCAGGTCAAGTATGAAAAGCAGAGGTCGAGAAGTTTCTCAAAGGAGGCGGTTTAACTGAAGTGGGAGTGGTAGAGTAGCATATGGATTCTGTGGTATGATATCCACATGCCCTGAGAAAAGTTTAGAGCAATTTGGGAATTGTGGTGGACAGTGTCTAGGTCCACGGATTCTATTTGGGATGTTAGCTATTGTGCTAAAGAAGGTTGAGTATGACGAAATGAGTTTGCTTGGAATGAAGAGGGGTGTAAAAGCTTGATTTTGTTATGGGATACGCATGATTTCGAGTTTAGAAATGTATTGTCGTACTTACAGTTGATGTCAATGGGGGATGAACAGACTTTTACAGCAGGTGGGCGAGCATGGGCTCAGAAGAGTTTACTGATTTCATGGTAGTTGTACCCAGTGCAGTGTTTTTAGAAGATATTGGTATGGAATTTCACGAATGGGCTATCTCCTGTGAGCAAGTTAGCGGTTGCATGATTTTGATAAAGTTTCTACAAGGAGTTCTACTTGCTACCTGGCAAAAGGTCAAATATGCGACCATGGCTGATAATTCGGAATGCTCATGAGAAGTTTAACAAGAGATAACGAGAAATGTGGCGGGTTAACTGTGCGAGATCATAGTAATTGAGAAGGAGGAATCTTTGTGGGCTCTAGATTTATGTGATTGTAGCTTAAAGCTAAGTGGGGGAGCCCATCACCTACGATTGGATCGTGTGGTTGTCTGCTTGTGCGGTTTCTGGTTATCGGTGCATTGATGGATTAATTATGACTAAGAAAAGAACACATCAGGGGTAATTCGAGCAAGGAACTTGATGAATGTGTGATATATTTTTCCTTATCGATTCATGTGCAGGTTTTGGGAAGACTTAGAGTTTATGCTTCTTGTGGATGTGATGTTCAAGGAAAAGAATTCATCCGGTTTGTTCTTTAGGAGTGTTCATGTGCTAACAGAGAGTTGGACTTTGATTATAATCGGGACTAGGTCAGAGTGGGTGACTTCCAATAGTGGTTCTAATGTATTCATGGATGTAAGCGCGGTGTCTAAGGATTTTGGGTCCATTGTGTAGTTAAGGATCGAGTTTTTGCAATGGGTATTGAGACAATGTGATCTCGTGATTTGGGTCACTCGGGATAAGTGTTGATCGAGTTTCTTATGTTTTGAATGGAGATGTTATTATTTTAAGGAAGGTCAAGAGTAAATTGGAGGAAGTTGGGTCGGTTGGTAATGGTTTGAATCAGCATGATTGTGACAATGATCAGTTCCTTCGGCGTGTTAAGTTATATAGGTGGTTGGTGGTTGTATGTACGGGCTTGACAGCCACCATAATTTTGATTGATTTGGGATGTATTTGATTCTAATGGCCTTGTTATGTGTAAATGGATCCTGGAAGAGTTATGACGGTTTAGACCATGTCTCGAGGTTTGTATTTTCTGCGGTTATGGGAATTCAGTTGCGTGTTGCAATAGTTCTTCTGAAATGAGTTGAGTGAAAGGATTCTAATCAGTGAAGTGTTTATTCGACTAGTAGTTCAAGGGTTATGATGAATTCTTGTAATCTTGTGTAGAGGCGCGATAGGTGCAGTCAACGACATGGGAACTGGAAGTTGAGGATCTGGAAGTTGAGGATCAAGGTTGCATTTTGGTCTTGACATGAATGTCACGAGCTCAGATGAGCAGGAAAGAATTCAGATGTTTAGAGTAAGTTGGAATTTTCTTTAGTGTCACCTGAGAACGATGTCCCGTGTAAGAGGCTTTGTGTATTGATTTGCGGACTCTTGGTTGGCTTTACAGAATTAGTACGGTTGGTGGTGTGGAGGTGTGGACTTTGCTACTTGCTGCGGAAGGTCGTAGGAGCGTATCCCACGAGAAAATTGTGTAAGTGTGACATATTGTCACTTGATTGTTAAAGATTGAAACCAAGCACGGAGATTATGGTACTACTGTTAATGTGAGAGTTTATTCCTGGAAGGAGCTCTATTCCTTTGGTTCTAAACTGTGGGGATTTGTTCCGGATTGGGATGACTGCTCGTGTATGTCATGAATAGGGCCATTGTGGATCCTTTAAAGGTTGTTGGCCCAATATGGGATGATCGTAATTGGCTTGGAGTCTGTTAGCGGGTTTAATATGAATGTGTGCTCTACATCAGGTCGGATGTGTTCGTTCGACATAGCATTTCTTTTGGAGGAGTCTTCGGGCATTGGATGTTATTCTCGATCTCATCTATTCCATGTAATACTCTATTGTGCCATGTGGGTTCTGAGATAAATTGATTATTCACACGTTTTGTGATCCCGTGTAGCTTATGGTGTTATATGAGCATGATGGATCTCGAGATGCAGGTCATTTATCGCACCTTAGTTTTGATTGGGTTTTGTAGTGTATGGCTCTATCCGTCTCCCCAGAGTTATATTTTTTTACTTGGCATGCTTGTGGTTGATATTCGGGTATTCCATAAGAATAAGCATTATGGCTCAATGGGCACTTCCTTATTTATTGTTATGTGTGGATTGGGTGGCACGCCGCCACAGGTATGCTGTTTGGATAGGGTTGCACGCTGCAACGGTATCATATTTTGATCGGATTGCACGACGCAACGATGTCATGCTTGGATTGGGTTGCACGCCGAAACAATGAGATGTTAAGTATGATTCCCTATACTTATATCTATGTATTTTGTTTCTCATTCTCTGAGAAAGGTTAATAGCATCTTTACGGTTGTTTTATTCGTTACGCGGGCTGGGTAGTTCTTTTCCAGAGTTCGTTCTTCCTTATGTGTCATATTCGAGTTGTAGCTTGTTGGCGCTTTGATGGAGCTGTATGAGATCTTAGACGGTGTGTGAGGTAGCTTATTTCCCGAGTAGCTTTTACTGGGTGAGACAAGGTTATTGGATGTGAGGTCAGTGCAATTGGCTTTATGTAGGGTATATTAAAGAGAAAATATCGTTATTCAGTTCAAGATGAGGTAATGATTCTTGTCAGGTGGAGAGACCCCATGATTTATTTATTTGGCAGGTGGTAATGAGTTTCTACGCATATTTTTCGTCGTGGCAGCATTGCGAGAGTTGTAATAGGGCTTATATGTGTCATGAGGTGTATTGCAGGCATCAGATTCGTGGAATTTCAGCTCTTGTGGTCGGAGGATGTTATTATGGGCAGACGACTTATATGGTGCGTGGTGTGATTTCAGCATAGGTGTTCAGGATGAGGTAATGATTCTTGTCAGGTGGAGAGACCCCCATGATTTATTTATTTGGGAGGTGTTAATGAGTTTCTACAGATATCTTTCATCGTGGAAGCATTATGAGAGTTGGAACAGGGCTTATATGTGTCATGAGGTGTATTGCGGGCATCATATTTGTGGATTTTCAGTTATTATGGTCGGAGGATGTTATTATGGGAAGACGACTTATGTGGTGCATGATAAGGTTTTGTACAGTGTGCAGGGATTGATGCGGTGTTCGTATGTTAGAATCGAGTCTTGTGGAGAATTCCGATTGTTGGAATTTGGTTTTAAGACTTGTTAGCTAAGGTTATTCGGAGGATCTTCAGTCCGGCTCGACCTAATGTGCTCACATGGGTTGTGGTGGTATGTGCAGGTGCACGAGGTGTTAAACAACGATTTTGGACAACTCCGGAATGGTCCTTGGCATGTTAGAGGATAAACGTATGTTTAAATGGGGGAGAATGTAACGACCCGACCGATCATTTTGAGCTCTAGTGCGCCGCTCGGTGATTTGAGGCCTTGAGCAGCTTCACTTCATATTTTATGACTTGTACGCGTAGTGTGAATCGAATTTCAGGAAGTTCAGAGTTGATTCGGATGGAATTCTAATTTCGAAAGTTTTAAGTTGGGAGAATTGAGAAAGGTTTAACTTTTGAGTAAACGAACTCGAAATTGGGATTTGAAGGTTCCAATAAGTTTTTATGATGATTTCGGACTTGGGTGAGTGTTCGGGTTGAGTATCAGGTGGTCCGGAAGCATTATAGTGCTTATTGTGCAAAGTTGGCATTTTGAAGGTTTTAGAATTTCATAAGTTTGGTTTGAAGTGGATTTTGAATTTATCGATGTCCGTTTGAGGTTCCGAACATTGGAATTGTTTCGTATCGTGATTTGTGACTTGCACGCTAAGTTTGGCGTCATTCCGGAATGTTTAAGTATGAATCGGCATGTTCGTCGAAGTTTGAAAGTTTAAAGAAGGTTTCGATCGTTGATTCATGATTTTGATGTTGTTTGGTGTGATTTGAGACCTTGAGTAGATTTGTGTTATGTTTTGGGACTGGTTTGTGTGATAGGACGGAGTCCCGGGGCCTGGGGTGTGTTTCAGATGTGTTTGGATGGTGTCATGCTCTTATTTGATATTTCAGCGTCGTTTCTTTGGGAATAAAGGGAACTCTATTGTGAAAACTACCTTTGATTTGTGATTATATTACACCATTAGATCCTTATTGTAATTATGGAGTCATAGCAACGAGAATCGTCGAATTCCGATGTCGTATGAGAGAGTTATGCCCATTTTCGTGTCAGACAAAATTGCTGGTTTCTGGTGCGAAGCTTTGTTCTTCGCTAACGCGGTCAACGCAAAAAAATTGCTCTTTGCAAATGCGAAGGTCTTACGCGAAGGCGATGAAGAAAAATCATCTGGACAATGTTTTAAACCGAGAATTTTAGTATTTTGGGCATATCTTGGGTTCTAGAGCTCCGTTTGAGGTGATTTTCATGGCGTTGTTCTCGTCTCAACAAGGGGATAAATATGACCTTTATTTTGATGTTTATTCATTATTATTTCCGTTGGTTATTATTTTTATCCTTGTTTGGATTGTAGAAATTGAGATTTTGAGCTCCAAAGCTGAGAAATGGTAAATCCTTGATTTGAAAGTCGATTCATGGACCAAATTGGATAATTTTCTAGATATAGACCATATGAGTTATGGGTAATATTTATTTTCAATAATTTTTAGAATCCGGGCACGTGGGCCTGAGGGTTGGCTTTATTGACTTTTCGAGCGGAGTTGAGAATTGTTATAAACAAAATAATTATGATGTTGGAGTATATTTTAATTTGTTTTTCATGATTGTTTGACTAGTCCGGATCGATGGGCATTTGGTTTGAGGTGTTAGAGAGGCGTTGGAGCCGGTTGTGGAACTTCGGAGCGAGGTAAGTCTCCTGTCTAACCGTGTGAGGGGAAAATTACTACGTAGGTGTTATATTCTTATGTGCTACATGTTGTGGGAGCTACGCACGTATGAAGTGATGAGTGTCTGCGCGTATGGTAGAATTCCTGATTATGTCCGGGTATACTTAGGTTCATTCCATGCTATAATTGTACTATTTGAGTTACCTTTTCTCGTTTAAATTCCTTTATTTCGCGTTACGACTTGAGGCTAGACTTGCATAGGGTGATAGAATCGCTATTGTAGAGATGTGATGAGCTACTTGATAATCCGGGAATAATTTGTGCTTCCCTTATGAATTTCTCCTGTATTGTGCGTATTCATCGCAAGGTTTCCCTTAAAATTCATAACTCACACGTTTATTCGTGAGTGGGGTTAGGGATCCGTTAAAGCTTCTTATTCTAATGGGATCGGGTCGTTCGCCGCAACAGGATTATGTACCACACTCTTATGGGAGCAGGTCGTTCGTCTCGGTAGTATAATAGATGCATCTATGGTTCGTGTCATTCTACCCTCAGTAGTGCACACACTATGATGGGATTGGGTTGTTCGCCGCGTCATTTCTATAAAACACTCTTATGGACTAGGTCGTTCGCCTCGGCAGCGTCGTGCGTAATATTTGATAAAAGATCAGCGTATTAGTGTGTTTGTTTCCTGATTTGAGTTGTGATGACCTATTTGGTGAGGTCCATTTATATATACTCCGGTTGAGGAGGCAACTTCTAATTGAGAGCTTGAGTTTACCATTCAGAGGAAGATTGTTCCTCGTATTTATATTGGTTTATACCATTTGTTTACTCTTCCTTATACTTGTTTACTTCTTATGATACATGATTTATTGGACCACTAGTAAGTGTCGATGTACCCCTCGTCACTACTTCTCAGGGCTTAGGCTTGATACTGATTGGGTACGTGTTGGTTTACGTATTCACACTACACTTCTGCACTTATTGTGCAACTTTATTTCTGGTGGTCTCTTGGGCGCAGAGGCGCAGCTATTGTGGGGACTTTACGGTTGGCTGCATTCTATATTATGATCCGCAGCATACCGAGTCTCCATCAAAGTTATTTATATTCTCCTTCTAACTTGTATTATAGACAGATGTTGTATTTTATCTTATTTCCTAGTTGATGCTCATGCACTTGTGTCAACCTCTGACACCCTATCAATGTGGTTGACTTTATATTTCAAGTTTTTTGTTTTGTGTTAATGCCTTTATTTTACATATTATATAAACAAATTCTTTTATATTTTTCTTCTTTAAATATACAAATTTATACTTGTATATTATCTCTGCTTTTCCTTTCTTTCCTTTAAATTGTTACGTTAAGGTATTTTTTGGTGGAAAGTACTAATTATATGCCAATGATATGGGTAATCATTAATGAATTGCCTCACAAAATATAGGAGTACTGGGTAAATGCATAAACAAACGCAATTATGTGCTTATGTGTGTTGTTGTGTCATATGTATGATAAGAAAGTTAAAATCTTTCTTACCCATGATTTTGTCGATTTACAAGATTGGTTCTTTTGTCTAAAGTCACAATTATCTTACCATTTCTGGTTTTAGTGGTTGTTTGGTATTTGGTAGCTTTTACTTTGGTAATTTTTCACAAAAGAAAAGGGGAATATTTCTATCATGCAGGAGAAATAAATAAATGTATAAAGGAATAGTAAATGTGAGGGAATAAGACATCGTTATAAAATGATTCATTTTTATTGCAATTTTAGAGAACTCAAAAAGATGTTACTATGTGTTAATAAAATAGGATAATGTTTAGAATTTGTTGTGTGGACTCTGTCGCCGGTGAAAGAAAGAAAACAATAGTTCATCGCTCAGTCACTCCATCGAAGGCTTTCTTTGTTCGTTGTCTGATCTACAGTGTTCAGAGAATTGGCCTGAAAAGAAAAAGAACCCTCTGTTGGATTCTTACGTCATTGTACGGTGGAGTTTTCTGTTAATTACTGGTGGTAATGATTCTAGCAAGGTGCAGAGAAATTACAGGGGTTTTCCCCCAATTCTCATCGGCCATTTCCCCCTTTGTCCTCTATCATAACCCATCCCCTCGGCACTTTGCCATTTTCCCCGGTGGAATTCCATTTTTGGAGCTTCAAAATCAGATACCATTTCTGGGCATAACTTGTATTCAACATTAAACACCAGTTCTAGACTTCCAATTCGCCCTTCCCAGATTCCACTCCATCTATTTCTGATTTAGATTTCTTGGTTGGTCTAAATTCCAGAGAAAACACAAAATATTCGAAGTTTCTTCTTCATATTTGAACGAGAAATACATAGAGTATTGATCCATCTTGTCACAATCCATCACGGCCAGATTTTTGTTAACTTCAAGGGCCGCAATCCATGTTCTATTGTTCCTATCTTGTATTGATATTTTAATAGTTTGATATTTTAGCGTAATTGTATCTCCTTTCCTGCCTATTTTATTCTTGAATCTTTAGTCAGTATTTTCCCTAGCATTGTCAAATTAATTGCATTAGTGATAGATTTACCTACTTGTTTATATTGTTATCTACTTGTTTACACCTTTATTTTGGATCTTTATTTAAAATATCCCCTAGTAGTTCTGTTCTGTTTATTTTTTTTTATTTTTTTTGTGCTCTTAAGTTGTAGATTATAGCCCCCTTTAGCTCTTGTATTGTATTCCTTCACCTATTTTTCTATCCTTTATTTGTAGATTATAGTTCCTTTGATTTATTTCTTCACCTGTTTTTCAACCCTAGTTGTAGATTATAGTTCCTTTAGTTCATTTGTTTTATTTCTTCACCTGCTTCCTGACCTTTAGTTGTAGATTATAGTTCCCGTAGTTCATTTATTTTATTTCTTTACCTGTTTTGTGACCTTTAATGTTAGATTATATTTCGGTAGTTCATTTGATTTTTGTCGCTTGTTTTCGGGATACTGCTTGCATAGTGTCTCCTAGATTATAGTGGCTTTTGTGACCAATGGTGGGGTAAGGTCTTGTCCTCGGGGGTGTCTGCGTGGGGGGG
>ML394567.1:19990-42490 GCA_005239525.1 Nicotiana knightiana
AAGGGGGGGGGGTAAGAGGGATAAGGGAGCTACTAGGCTGAGAGTGGGGTCTTGGAACATAGGAACTCTAACTGGAAAATCTGTAGAGTTAGCGAAGATTCTCGAGAAAAGGAAGATTAATATAGATTGTGTACATGAGACTAAGTGGGTAGGAGATAAGGCGCATGATGTGGGCAGTTTCAAACTTTGGTATCTTGGGTAGGTAGGGGGCAGGAACGGGGTTGGTATCTTGGTTGATAAGGACCTCCGTGAACTAGTAGTGGAGGTTAGAAGGGTGGATGATAGGTTGATGGCTATTAAGCTAGTCGTTCAAGGTTTTACTTTGAACATAATCAGTGTGTAGGCACCCCAAATAGGCTTGGATGAGGAAGTCAAGAGGTGTTTATGGGAGGATTTGGATGAGATGGTGTGTGGTATCCTGCCTATTGAGAAGATTTTGTTAGGAGGAGATTTCAATGGCCACATTGGAGCGATGTCTGGGGGTTTGATGATGTGCATGGTGTATTTGGTTTTGGATATAGAAATGGACGAGGAACGTCTATGCTGGACTTTGCTAGAGCATTTGGTTTGGTGATAGCAAACTCGAGTTTCCCGAAGAAGAGGTATTACTTGGTCACCTTCTGGAGTTCGGTGGCCGAGACTCAGATTGATTATTTACTCTGCAGGAAGTTCGATAGAGGTCTTTGCACGAGTTATAAGGTCATCCCGAGTGAGAACCTCTCGACCCTTCATAGGCTCCTGGTCATGGACCTTGAGATCACGAGGAAAGGAGGAAGAGGGCGATGTATAGACAACATAAGATAAAGTGGGGAGCCTTGACGGAAGCTAAAGTGCAGGTGTTTAGGGTCAAGCTGGTGACTATGGGGGCTTGGAAGAGTAGTGGGGACGCATGTGTTATGTGGACCACAACTGCGCAGTGCATTAGGGAAGCTGCGAGAGAGGTATTAGGGGTCTCATAGAGTTACTCTGGTGGTCACAAGGGAAACTGTTGATGGAATGGAGAGGGTCAAGGAGAAGTGGAAACCAAGAAAGCAGTGTATCTAAAGCTAGTGGAAAGTATAGACGAGGAGGAGAAGAGGGCGAATAGGGAGCATTGTAAGTTGGATATGAAAGAGGAAAAACTAGCACTTACAGCGGCCAAGATAGATTTTAGTCGTTTGTATGAGGAACTCAAGGACCGAGATGGGGATACGAGGTTGTTCAGGTTAGCCAAGGCGCGAAAAAGGAAGGTGTGTGACTTGGACCAAGTGAAGTGCATCAAGAACAAAGAAGGTAGAGTTTTGTTGAATGAGGGGCTTATTCGTCGGAGATGGAAGACCTGCTTCCATAGTCTCTTGAACGAGGAGGGGGACATGAGCATTGTACTGGGTGGTTTGGAACTCTCTGGGAGTTTTTGTGACTTAGGGTATTGTAGTCGGATCAGAATTGATGAAGTTCAGGGGGTTATGCGTAAGATGAGCAAGGGAAAAGCGACCAGGCCGGATGAAATCCTAGTGGAGTTTTGGAAGAGTGCGGGCAAGGAAGGCTTGGAGTGGCTCACTAGGTTATCTAATGTCATTTTTAGAACAAAAAAAGATACTCGAATAGTGGAGGTGGAGCACGATGGTTCCTATATACAAGAACAAGGGTGAATTCTAAAATTGCAATAACTATAGGGGTATCAAGCTGCTTAGACATACTATGAAAGTCCGAGAGAGAGTAGTAAAGCTAAGGGTGAGGAAGAGTGTGTCTATTTTCAAGAACCAGTTTGGGTTTATGCCGAGGCATTCGAATACAGAATCCATCCACCTTGTTCGGATATTGATGGAGCAGTATAAAGAGAGAAAGAAGGACTTGAATATGGTGTTCATCGACTTAGAAAAGACGTATGATAAAGTTCCAACGGAGGTTTTGTGGAGATGTTTGGAGGCTAAATATTTACCTCTTGTCTATGTTAGGTTGATTACAGACATGTATGACGGAGTAAAGAACAAAGTGAGGACGGTGGGTGGGGACTCAGACCATTTTCCGATTATGATGGGGTTGCATCAGGGGTCGACACTCGGCCCTTTTTTGTTTGCTTTGGTGATGAACGTACTGATGCGCCACATCAAAGGGGAGGTTCCATGGTGCATGCTATTTGCAGGTCATCCCTAAGAGAGGGAGTTTTAAGTACCTTGGGTCTATTATTCAGGGGGATGGGGAGATTGATAAAGATGTCACACATCGTATTGGGGCGGGATGGATGAAATGGATTCTCGCTTCCGGTGTTTTGTGTGACAAGAAGGTGCCACAGAAGCTTAAAGGTAAGTTCTACAGAGTGATGGTTAGATCAACGATGTTATATGAGGCTGAGTGTTGGCCAGTCAAGATCGCTCATGTACAGAAGATGAAGGTAGCAGAGATGAGGATGTTAAGATGGATGTGCGGGCACACCAGGTTAGATAGGATAAAAAATGAGGTTATTTACGATAAGGTGGGTGTCCCCTATTGAGTACAAGATGTGGAAAGCACAACTTAGGTGGTTTGGTCATGTGAGGAGGAAGAGCACAGACGCCCCGGTGAGGAGCTGTGAGAGATTGAGAATGGAGGGCCTAAGGAGAGGTAGAGGTAGGCCAAAGAAGAGGTGGGAAGAGGTGATTAGGCAGGACATGGTGCAACTTCAGCTGACCGAGGACATGATCCTTGATAGGAAGGTATGGAGGTCGAGGATTAGGGTAGTAGAGTAGGTGTAACGACCCATCGGTCATTCCGAGAGTATTAGACCCGTTTCCCCCCTTTTGCTTAATTTTGTGTGGTTCAACTCTTTTATGTTGTGTTAGGTTGATTGGTTTGGGTTCAGAGTGGTTGTGGAGAGAAATGAGACACTTTCTCTCTTAAATTGGTTAATTAGTTGGAAAAGTCAATCACAAGTTGACTTATAGGTAAATAATCTCAGAATTGGGGCTTTATGGTTCGGATAGCTTCGTTAGGTGATTTGGGACTTGGGAGCGTGTTCGAGATGTTATTCGGAGGTCCGTGGTAGAATTAGGCTTGAATTGGCGAAATTGGATTTTTGGCGATTTCCGTCGGTAGTGGAAAATTAGCTATCAGGGTCAGAATGGCATTCCGAAAATTGGAATAGGTTCCTAGTGTCATTTGTGATGTGTGTGAAAAATTTCAAGTCATTCGGATGTGGTTTGGTTGGTTTCGGCATCGTTGGCGAATTTCGGAAGCTTAGAAATCCTTAGGATTGAATTTCGGGTTAGTTTGGTGTTTTGACGTTGTTTTGAATGTTCCGAGGGTTCAACTAAGTTCGGGTGATGTTATGTGAGGTGTTGGTATATTTGGTTGAGGCCCTAAGGGGTTCGGGATGATTTCAGATGGCCATCGGGGAGTTAGAACTTGGAAAAAATCTACTGGTGTGCTGCTATTTCTGGTTTTCCGCACCTGCGAAAAGGTGATCGCAAGTGCGTCCATCGCAGATGCAGTTTTGGTGTCGCAGGTGCGGAGTTTGGAAGGCTTGGGGTCTATCGCAGAAGCGGAATGAGAGTCGCACCTGCGAGCTCGCACGTGCGGGGGATCCATTGCAGGAGCGGACGAGGAGTCTTAAGTGAAGTCTGCAGAACATATAAATTCTTGCCTTCACGAAATTTAGCCATTGTTCATCATTTTTTCCATACGGGTTGGAGCTTTTGGGAGCAATTTGAAGAGGAATTCAAGGGGATTTTCATGGAGGTAAGCTACTTGAACCTAAAACTTGATTCTATGGTGGTTTTTAACTGATTGAGCATGAAATTTCTGGGATTTAAGGGTTAAAATTGGGGGATTAGGGCTTGAAACTTGAGACTAAGAATTGGGTGATTGAGGGGGAAAACGAGGTCAGATTTTGATGAATTTGGTATGTATGGACTCGTGAGAGGATAAGGATTCTGGTTTCGCAATTTTTATCGGATTCCGAGACGTGTTCCCGGAGGTCGGGTTTGGCCAATTTCGGGATTTTGATGAATTTGGTATGTATGGACTCGTGAGAGGATAAGGATTCTGGTTTCGCAATTTTTATCGGATTCCGAGACGTGTTCGCGGAGGTCGGGTTTGGCCAATTTCGGGATTTTGATGTAATTCGATTATTTTTGCATGGGCTTTGTTCCTTTAGCATATATTGATGTTATGAATCTGATTTTGAATAGATTCGAGGCGATTTGAGGCCTAGTCGAACGGTAAGGGCATCGCGGAGTAGATTTTCATCCGGTTTAAGGTAAGTAACGATTGTAAATCTAGACCTGAGGGTATGAAACCCCGGAATTTCATACTATTTTGATAAATGAGGTGACACACATGCTAGGTGACGGGCGTGTGGGCGTGCACCGATAGGTATTGTGACTTGGTCCGTCCCGTGGAAACTGTAGAGTTGCGTATTTGATAAATTTTATATGATTTGCATGTGTTTTAGAAATGATTCTGTTAACTAGGGCTGAATGCTATGTTTGGGGCCTTGTGCCGTACTGTTTGGACCCTCAGGGGTATTTTTCTACTATCCTCACACTATTTTTTGATATAAAATATATTGTCAGTCATGATTTATACATGTTTACTGTTAAATCATGTTCATCATTCTATTTTAAATATGTGAAAGATATTTTGGGCTGAGTCCCCTGAGTTGTACTGAAATGCCCGAGTGGCTTGTGAGGATGATGACTGAGTGAGGCCGAGAGCCGGATTGTGAGGATAGTTATGGATCGGGCTGCACACCGCAACGATATGATATATCGGCCTGCACGCCACAACGATATTGGGTCGGACTGTACGCCACACCGATATAAAGCTTGGGCTGTAGGAGCCCCTCTGGAGTCTACACAGCCCCAGTGAGCGCAATCGACTATATGTTTATGGATCGGGCTGCACGCCTCAGTGGTTATTATAAGGTACTTATTGAGCGTGAGTGCTAATTGGTGATAGTTGAGTCACGAGTGACTGAGAGACTTGCCCGAGGGGCTTGTTTTCTGAAATTACTATTTTCACTCTTCTGTTATACTGAGCCTCTATTCAAAATGTTGAACAAATATTTTAAACAACTTTCATTGAAACTGGAGTTTTACGAGGTGTTCAAAATTTAGTTACTGATTTGATCTTGTTATTCCCACCGAGGTTTTTATGTTATGAGATTTATATGATTTTAAATTCTCGTCTCTGCACTCAGTCTTTAGTTATAATTGTTACTTACTGAGTTGGCGTATTGACGTTACTCCCTGCACCTTGTGTGCAGATTCAGGTGCCTGGGCAGAGTGAGAGTTGATTTTTCCCTTTTTGGAGCATACCGGAGATTTGCGAGGTAGCTGTACAACGTCCGCAACCTTGCCTTTATCCTTCCTATTTCTTTAATATTTATATTCTCAGACTTATTTTGTATTAAGGAGACAATACCGTATTTGTATTTTCTTTTAGTTGCTCATGACTAGTGACTCCGGGATCGGGATGTGTTTAAGTGCTTTACCTATCTTTACTTGTTTTGAAATGCTTAAACGAAAATTTTATGAAATATCGGATTAGTGATGAATTAAATGAAAAGTTCCTTTATGCTATACGTAGTGAATTGGTTACCCTAGTATCACGATAAGCACCATCTCGGCTAGGGTGGTTTTGGGATCGTGACAAGTTGGTATCAGAGCGCACGTTACATAGGGCTCACCAGTCATGAGCAGGTTTAGTAGAGTCTTCCGGATAGGTATGGAGACGTCTGTACTTATCTTTGAGAGGCTGCAGAACCCTTAGGAAAAAATTCACATTCTTGAATTTTTGTCGTGCGAATCTGTTGATTCTAGTAACTAAACTTCTGTTGTTTCATTCTCTCACAGATGGTGAGGACACGTGCTACCGGGCAGGACGATTAGCCACCCGTTGGACCCACAAGGGGTCGAGGCCGCGGTCGAGGCTGTGGTAGAGGTAGAGGTGCAGCCCGCGCAGCAGCCGGGGCAGTACCCATAGACCCACCTGTTATTCCAAATCAGGTCCCAGCCGCAAATGTTCCAGCGGGACTAGCCCAGGCACCGACATCCCCTATTGTCATTCCAGGGCTTTAGGAGACCTTGGCTCATATTTTGACCGTGTGCACCAGTATGGCACAGGCGGTCGCTGTTTCTACTACAACAGCTACTTCTCAAGCCGAGGGAGGCACTCAGACTCCTGCTGCCCGTACCTATGATCAGGTTATCAGGGACTTCAGACACCGAAGGCACCTCCAGCTCAGCCGGTTGCACCTGCTCAAGACTATGTGATTCCATCCATGCCTGATGACGAGCAACATAGATTGGAGAGGTTTTGTAGACTTCAGCCTCTGACTTTTAGTGGTGCTGAGGGCGAGGATGCCCAGGGTTTCTTGGACAAGTGTTAGAGGATGCTTCGTACAACGGGTATATTGGAGACCAGTGGGATCTCGTTCACTACTTTCCAGTTTTCAGGAGCTGCTTTTACTTGGTGGGAGGCTTATGAGAGGTGTATTCCTGTTGCTGCAGCACCTTTTACCTGGCAGTAATTTTCCACTCTCTTCCTTGGGAAGTATGTACCACAGTCCCGCAGAGAGGAGCTGTGCAGGCAGTTTGAGTAGCTGCGTCAGGATGATATGACTGTGACGCAGTATGATATGAGGTTTTCAGGGCTACTCCATCATGTTATTTGGTTGGTCCCTATAGAGAGAGAGAGAGAGGATCAGGAAGTTCGTGGATGGCCTTACATATCAGCTTCGTATTCTTTTGACCAGAGAGAGGGTATCGGGTGCTACTTTTGAGCAGGTTGTCAATATTGCTCGAGAGATTGAGTCAGTTCGTCGCCAAGAGCAAGATGAGAGGGATGCCACGAGGCCCCAGGATCTGGCAACTTTGGTAGTGTTCCCTCCAGGGGTCAGTTTCAGCATAGTAGAGGCCGCCCATTTAGGCCTACTCAGCCAGCTCGTTCAGCTTATAGTGCTGCATCATCGGGACATGGTTCCTACAGTTCTCATCCGGGCCGCTCATCATTCAGCGCGCTTCTAGCCCAGAGCTCATCCCCTGCACCATCAGTTCAGGGTTCCTCCATGCCAGGTGCTTCTATCAGTTATCCCGGTGCTAGGGGTTCCCTTCAGTCCCCGTCCCCCGCACCAGGGAGTTGTTACGAGTGTGGAGAGTTTGGGTATATGAGGAGGCAGTGTCCTCGTCTTCTTTTGGGGGTTCATCCCAGCAGAGGGGTTAGCCCTTGACTTCAGCTTTAGTTACTTTACCACCTGCCCAGGAAGATAGGGGTGGAGGTCAGGCAGCTAGAGGCCGCCCTAGAGAGGGAGGTCGATCAGGTGGAGGCCAGGACCATTTTATGCACTTCCAGCCAGACCAGATGCTATGGCCTCAGATACTATGATTAGAGGTATTGTTCAATTAGTCACTGAGATGCTTCGGTCTTATTTGATCCTAGTTCCACATATTCCTATCTTTCATCATATTTTGCTCATTTTATGGATATGCCCCGTGAGTCCTTAGTTACATCTGTTCATGTGTCGACTCAGGTGGGTGATACTATTATTGTGGACCGCGTGTATCGGTCATGTGTGGTATCTATTAGGGGTATGGAGACCCGAGTGGATGTGTTATTGCTTAGCATGGTTGAATTTGATGTGATATTGGGCATGGATTGGATTTCTCCATGTCATGCTGTTCTAGATTGTCACGCTAAGACCGTGACCTTAACGATGCCAGGATTTCCGAGGGTTGAGTGGAGAGGTTCCATTGATTATGTGCATAGTAGAGTGATTTCATACCTGAAGCCTCAGCGTATGGTGGAGAAAGGGTGTTTATCATATTTGGATTTTGTGTGGGATGTCAGTACTGAGACTCCCACTATTGATTCTGGTCCTGTGGTCCGTGATTTTCTGGATGTGTTCCCTGCAGACCTACCGGGCATGCCGCCTGACAGGGATATTGATTTTGTGCTAGACACTCAGCCTATTTCTATTCCATTGTATCGTATGACACCAAGTTGAAGGAATTGAAAGAGCAGCTTCAGGAACTCCTAGATAAGGGGTTTATTCGGCCTAGTGTGCCGCCTTGGGTTGAATTGGTGTTGTTTGTAAAGAAGAAGGATGGTTCCATGGGAATATGTATTGACTAATGGTATTTGAACAAGGTTACAATCAAGAATAAGTATCCTTTGCCTCGTATTGATGATTTGTTTGACCATATTCAGGGAGCCAGGGTGTTAAGATTGATTTGAGATCCGGGTATCATTAGCTAAAGATTCGGGATTCGGATATTCCTAAGACGGCTTTTAGGACCTGTTATGGCCATTATGAGTCTTTGGTGATGTCTTTTGGGCTGACCAATGCCCCAACAACGTTTATGCATTTGATGAACATTGTATTTCAGCCATACTTGGATTCCTTCATTATTGTGTTCATATCCTGGTGTAGTCTTGTAGCTAGGAGGAGCGTGCTCAACATTTGAGAGTTGTATTGCAGAGATAGAGGGAGGAGAAACTTTATGCAAAATTCTCCAAGTGTGAGTTTTGGCTTAGCTCATTAGCTTTCTTAGGGAACGTGGTGTCCAATGAGGGTATTCAGGTAGATCCGAAGAAGATAGAGGCGGTGCAGAGTTGGCCCAAACCGTCCTCAGCTACAGAGACTAGGAGCTTCCTTGGTTTGGCGGGATATTACCGTCGCTTTGTGGAGGGTTTTTCTTCAATTGCTTAGTCCTTGACCAAATTGACCCAGAAGGGTGCCCTGTTCAGGTGGTCAGACGAGTGTGAGGAGAGCTTTCAGAAGCTCAAGGCTGTGTTGACCACAACTTCAGTGTTAGTGTTGCCATCAGCTTCAGGTTCTTATACTGTGTATTGTGATGCCTCGAGGATAGGCATTGGTTGTGTATTGATGCAGGAGGGTAGGATGATCGCCTATGCCTCGAGCCAATTGAATACTCATGAGAATAATTATCCGGTGCATGATCTTGAGTTAGCAACCATTGTTCATGTCTTGAAGATTTGGCTTCATTATTTGTATGGGGTTCATTGTGAGGTTTTTACTGATCACCGTAGTCTGCAACACCTGTTTAAGTAGAAGGATCTGAATTTGCGTCATCAGAGATGGTTGGAGCTTCTCAAGGACTATGATATCACTATTCTATACCATCCGGGGAAGGCCAATGTAGTGGTCGATGCCTTGTGTTGCCTTTAACACTTGATGTTCAGGCCTTTAACACTTGATGTTCAGGCCTTTAACACTTGATGTTCCAGCAGCAGAGAAGACTTTAACACTTGATATTCAGGCCTTCGCGGGCCAGTTTTTGAGATTGGATATGTCGGATCCCAGTCGGATGTTGGCTTGTGTAGTCTCCAGGTCTTCTCTTTATGACTGTATCAGAGAGCGCCAGTATGATGACCCACACTTTCTCGTTCTTTAGGATAGGATCCGACAAGGTGATGCTAGGGATGTGGCTATTGGTGATGATTGTGTGATGAGGATGCATGGTCGGATATGTGTGCCTAATGTAGATGGGCTTCGGGAGTTGATTCTTGAGGAGGCCCACAGCTCACGGTATTCCATCCATCCGGATGCCGTGAAGATGTATCAGATGTGAGACAACATTATTGGTGGAGGCGGATGAAAAAGGATATGTTGGATTTGTAGCTCGGTGTCTCAACTGCCAACAGGTCAAGTATGAGCACTAGAGACCAGGTGGATTGCATCAGAAGTTGGATATTCCGTAGTGGAAGTGGGATCAGATCACCATGGACTTTTTAGTTGGGCTCTCATGAAATTTGAGGAAGTTCGATGCTATTTGGGTTATCGTGGATCGGCTGACCAAGTCTGCGCATTTCTTTCCTGTTGGTACTACTTACTCATCGGAGCGGTTAGCTGAGATTTATATTAGGGAGATTGTTCGGCTGCATGATGTTCCAGTTTCCATCATTTATGATATTGGTACTCAGTTCACATTGCAGTTTTGGAGGTCCGTGCAGAGAGAGTTGGGTACTCAAGTCGAGTTGAGCACAACTTTTCACTCTTAGACGGACGGGCAGTCTGAGCGCACTATTCAAATACCGGAGGACATGTTGCGCGCTTGTGTCATTGATTTTGGGGGTTCATGGGACCAATTTCTTCCACTCCCGGAGTTTGCATATAATAATAGTTATCAGTCGAGTATTCAGATGGTTCTGTACAAGGCTTTATATGGGAGGAGCTGTAGATCTCCGGTCGGTTGGTTTGAGCCGGGTGAGGCTAGACTGTTGGGTACAAATTTAGTGCAAGATGCTTTAGATAAGGTGAAATTGATTTAGGAGCGGCTTCGCACGACGCAGTCTAGGCAGAAGAGCTATGCGGACAAGAAGGTCCTTGATGTATCTTTTAGGGCTGGGGAGAAGGTTCTGCTGAAGGTGTCACCCATGAAGGGTGTTATGTGATTTGGGAAGAGGGGCAAGTTGAGTCCCCAATTCATTGGGCCTTTGCCACCCAACTTATCCAGTGTTCATCTAGTGTTTCACGTTTCCATGCTTCAGAAGTATGTTGGTGACCCGTCTCATGTGTTGGACTTCAGCTCGGTTCAGCTAGAGGGTGATATGACTTATGAGGTGGAGCCAATAGCTATTTTGGGTCGTCAGGTCCGAAGGTTGAGGTCAAAGGATATAACTTCAGTTAAGGTGCAGAATTTGACTTATAGGTAAATGATTTCAGAATTGGGGTTTTATGATTCGAATAGGTGATTTGGGACTTGGGAGCGTGTTCGAGATGTTATTCGGAGGTCCGTGGTAGAATTAGGCTTGAATTGGCGAAGTTGGATTTTTGGTGATTTCCGGTCGGCAGTGGAAAATTAGCTATCGGGGTCAGAATGGAATTCCAGAAGTTGGAAAAATTTAGTAGTGTCGTTTGTGATGTGTGTGCAAAATTTCAGGTCATTCGGACGTGGTTTGGTTGGTTTCGGCATCGTTGGAAAATTTCGGAAATTTAGAAATCCTTAGGCTTGAATTTCGGGTTAATTTGGTGTTTTGATGTTGTTTTGAATGTTTCGAGGGTTCGACTAAGTTCAGATGATGTTATGTGAGGTGTTGGTTTATTTGGTTGAGGCCTTGAGGGGCTTAGGATGATTTCGGATGGCCATCGGGGAGTTAGAACTTGGGAAAAATCTGCTGGTGTGTTGCTGTTTCTGGTTTTCCACACCTGCGGAAAGTTGATCGCAAGTGCGGCCATCACAGATGCGGTTTTGGTGTCGAAGGTGTGGAATTGGAAGGCTTGATGTCTATCGCGGAAGCGGAAGGAGAGTCGCACGTGCGAGCCCGCACGTGCGGAGGATCCATTGCAGGAGCAGACGGGGAGTCTTAAGTGAAGTCCGCAGATGCGGACATTTGGTCGCAAATGCGGGACCGCAGAATCGGAACCCCAGAGGCAGAACATATAAATTCTTGCCTTTGCGAATTTTAGCCATTGTTCATCATTTTTTCATATGGGTTGGAGCTTTTGGGAGCAATTTGAAGAGGGATTCAAGGGGATTTTCGTGGAGGTAATCTACTTGAACCTAAAACTTGATTCTATGGTGGTTTTTAACTGATTGAACATGAAATTTGTGGGATTTAAGGGTTAAAATTGGGGGATTAGGGCTCTAAAATTGTGACTGAGAATTGGGTGATTGAGGGGGCAAACGAGGTTAGATTTTGATGAATTTGGTATGTATGGACTCATGAGAGGATAAAGATTCTGGTTTTACGATTTTTATCGGATTCCGAGACATGGGCTCGGGGGTCGGGTTTGGCCAATTTCGAGATTTTGATGTAATTCGATTATTTTCGCATGAGCTTTGTTCCTTTAGCGTATATTGATGTTATGAATCTGATTTTGAATATATTCGGGGCGATTTGAGGCCGAGTCAAACGGCAAGGGCATCGCGGAGTAGATTTTCATTCGGTTGAGGTAAGTAACGATTTTAAAGCTAGACCTGAGGGTATGAAACCCCAGAATTTCATACTATTTTGATAAATGAGGTGACACACATGCTAGGTGACGGGCGTGTGGTCGTGCAACGGTAGGGATTGTGACTTGGTCCATCCCGTGGCAACTATAGAGTTGCGTATTTGATAAATTTTATATGATTTCCATGTTTTTTTAGAAATTATTCTTTTAACTAGGGCTGAATGCCATGTTTGGGGCCTTGTGCCGTAGTTTTTGGACTCTCAGGGGTATTTTTCTGCTGTCCTCAAACTGTTTTTTGATAGAAAATATATTCTCAGTCATGATTTATACATGTTCACTGTTAAATCCTGTTCATCATTCTATTTTAAATATGTGAAAGATATTTTGGGCTGAGTCCCCTGAGTTGTACTGAAATGCCTGAGTGGCTTGTGAGGATGATGACTAAGTGAGGCCGAGAGCCGGATTGTGAGGATAGTTATGGATCGAGCTGCACACCGCAACGTTATATATATATGGATCGGGCTGCACGCCGCAACGATAGAGCTTGTGCTGTAGGGGTAAGGTATGCATACACACTACCCTCTCCAGATCCCACGGTGTGGGATAATACTGGGTATGTTGTTGTTGGACCACAAGATAGTGTAACATCTCTCTTAAAAGAAACAATTTTTTTTTCTTTTTTCTCCCTTTTTCAAGGCACATCTAGAATTACTACGAAAAGTAAAAATTTGTTTCAATGGAAACAAATATGCATTTTGTGAATCATTTAATAGAGTGGTATTGTAGTTCCTTTCTATCAGTTGAATTGAATAGTTCCAAATCATCTTATACTTAATTATTAAAAAAAAATCAGAATCAATTACAAAAAAAAATTGAAAAGTGCATTTATTAATAATATTTTCGTGAAAGGAAAAAAGTACTAGTGCAATAAATTTTGGAAGCGACAATAGGTTTGGGAAGGAATGTATTACTACTCACTAACACCTATATGAGCATATAAGATTTCTCATCATAAAAAATTAATCGAGGCAATATATGCAATGTCAATCTTCCTTGACATAATGAATGCCATTTTCCTATTTAAGCGTTTAATGAAATTAATATTAGTTGTTTCTTTTTATAGTCTAAAGAAAGCTTAGTGGTGGATGAGTTTCTATTAACATAATGTAACGACCCGATCAGTCGTTTTGAGCTCTAGCGCGTCGTTTAGCAGATTGAAGTCGTGAGAAGCTCCATTTAAGGTATTATGACTAGTAGGTGTGGTCGGAATTTAATTTCGGGAAGTTTAGAGCTGATTTGGAAAGAAAATTCTCATTTCAGAAGCCTTAAGTTGGAGAAATGGACTAAGATTGTAATTTTGAGTAAACGACCTCAGAATCAGGATTTGAAGGTTCCAGCAGGTTCGTATGATGATTTCAGACTTGGGCGTATGTCCGGATCGAGTTTTGGATAACCCGGGAGCATTTCAGCGTATATTGTGGAAGTTAGCTTTTTTGAAGGAATTTCCTAAGTTTGCCTTGAAGTGCATTTCAATGATGTTGATGTCCGTTAGGGATTCCGAGTCTGGGAATAGCTTCGTATGGTGATTCTGGAGTTGGGAGCGCGATCGGAAGTAAATTCGGATGTCCGCAGGTCATTTTGAAGTCATTTGGCTAAAAATAGAAATTTGAAGGTTTTTGAAAAATCCGATCCGGAAGTGGATATTTTGATATCAAGGTCGGAATGCGATTCCAGAAGTTGGAGCAGGTCCGTTATGTCGAATATGACTTGTGTGCAAATTTGGGGTCAATCGGACGTGATTTGATAGGTTTCGGCATCGGATGTAGAAGTTGGAAATTTCTAAGTTCATAAAGTTGGGATTTGGGTGCGATTTGTGGTTTCGATATTGTTTGATATGATTTGAGGCCTCGAGCAAGTCCGCATTATGTTTTGGAATAGGTTGGTATAATTGGATGGGGTCCCGGGGGCCTCGGGTGGATTCCGGGTGGTTAACGGATCAAGTTGAGAGTTTGAAGAAGGCTGGAATTTACTGTCATTTGGTGTGACCGCACCTGCGAGGCTTTGGCCACTGGTGCGGCTATTGCACCGCAGGTGCGAAGAAGTGATGGTCCGGCTGGGAGCGCAGGTGCGATGATATTTCCGCACCTGCAGAGTCCCAGATGCGGGATCTAGGGCGCAGGTGCGACGTTGGGTTGAGCTCAGGAAATCCGCAGGTGCGGAGGTTTGATCGCACCTGTGGAATCGCAGGTGCGAGAGTTTGATCTCATGTGCGAAATATGGCCTGGGCAGAATGTTTTAAGACCGAGATTTGTCGGCCATTTCTTCATTTCTTCTTTGGTTTGGTCGATTTGGGAGGAGCTTTAAGAGAGGGTTTTCGTCAAGGATCACAAGGTAAGTAACTCCTTCATGTTTCTAAGTTAAATAAAAGGTTATTTCATGGAATTATACATGAAAATTGTGGAAAAATTTGGAAATATTGAAGAAAACCTAGAAATGGTAATTTGGATTTTTAGCCATGCACCTGCGCATGGAATGTAGAGTAAGTTGTATATTTGAACTAGTAAAGCTATGGGTAGAATTTATCTTCGAGAAATTTCGGATTCCGGACACGTGGGCCCGAAGGCATTTTGGTCATTTCACCAAGCGGGGTTAGGAAATTCTATATTTTAGAATTGTTGCAAATATTAGAGTATATTTTCATTGGTTTGCCGTGATTTGGATAGTTTTGGGGCATTGTGCATCCGTTGGAGTCGTCGGAAGGGCTTGGAAGCCGATTATGAAATTTTGGAGCGAGGTAAGTCTCCTTTCTAACTTTGTGAGGGGGAATTGTCCCCCTAGGTGAATTAATTAAGTATGTGCTATTATCTTCGGGGAATATGTATGCACGAGGTGATGGGAGTCCGTGCGTAGCTACTATTATGCCATGTCCGGGTAGTCTAGGACCTACTAGCATGCCTTATGTGTTGTACTTGTGATCCTGCCTGTAATATTAAACTACTAATATAATCGAAATTGTAATTGAATATCAAAAGAAGACTAGAGTTCATTTTCTTAATCATCTAGAAAGTGAATTGATTCCTCCGTGGATAATTGTATACCTGGTAGGGTTATATTATGGAATATCATTAAACTTGGTAAATGAGTTTCAAAACAAAGATGTAAAAGCTATATTTCATGTTCCTTTAAGAAGAATTTCACCACTTTCCTGAGAAAAACTGCTTTCTTGATAAAAATACAGATTTATTATGTGGATATGTGTACATATGAGCACCTGAGTCACAGGTATGATTCGCGAGCAGGCTAGCTTTATTATTTGTATGTATAACCACGTCGCATGATCGATTCGCGAGCGGGGCAGATAGATGCATCTATGGTTCGAGCATTTCGACCCTCGACAGTGCACAATTTATTATTGTTGGTCCGCGCCGTTTGACCCTCGGCATTGGTTGCGCATGATATTTACTGCATAGTTGCTAAAGATTTTTGGAAGTAGTTGTTCCTTCCGGTTAATTATAGATTATTTGATCAAATCACTCATGTTAATTAATTGTTATTAATATGACAAAGATTTAAAGAGTTAAATGTGGAAGAAGTTGACATTATTTATTCCTGAACTTAATAAATTGCCTATGATAATCATGCTTAGTGTCACACTTGAATTCACTAAATTGACTTCTAGCAAGTGTCTAATTCGACCTCTCATCACTACCTCTCTGAGGTTAGGCGGACGACTTACTGAGTACACATTATTTTTATACTCATGCTACACTTGCTGTGCATTTTTATTGCACAGGTACTTTTATAGCGATGTGGAGGATTGGAGACTTAGGCGAGCTGCATCATCCGGAGGCGATCCGCAGCTGACTGAGTCTCCCTAATACTGTATTACATTATTTTAATTTCCTTGTCCACTTGTATTTCCGACAAGCCTTGTAGAAATTGTAAAATTCTTAGAAATTGCTCATGTACTTGCGACACCGGGTTCTGGGATGTGTTGGGATATATTTGTTAAAATAGGACTATTTAAACCATCGTATTTACTTAACAGATTTTATTTAGTTAATATGTAATAAAGTGAAAGGAAATACTTTTTCATAAATGTTAAAACAGGAAATTGTCAATTAATTAATGATTGGCTTGCCCGACAATGATGTTCGGCGCCATCACGACCTTATGGTTTTTGGGCCGTGACGCATATTTTCAAATCTAAATGTTTAGCTTCAGTTATTAGTGAAATCCACGATCAACTATCATACAATAATTATGTCTTAGGACAACAAAATTAGCTTTAAAATTGATGATATTGAATATTTTGGAGCTAATTATAAAATATATTTATTAAGAAATATAGACATGAAAAATTAATCTATTCTATCTCGGGTAAATTTACAATAAGATCATATTGCAATTTAATTTTTTCTTTTATAACCGCGCAAAGACAAATTTACTAGTGTGTGTATATATATATATAAAATTTGTTGAAGGTCATAAGAGAGGTGATTCTGCACTTTATTAGGCTAGAATTCCTATTTATCTTTTACCTCCATTTTTTGGCTTTCCCCCCTTTATTTATTATTTTTAATTTAATTTTATATGATATTTTAAAAGTCCAAAAGCCACGTCATTAATTCTCTATATAATTGCACCTGTTCAAACTACTAAAATCTAAAAAGTCACTATTAGATAGAGATATCAATATTGGCACGACGGACTAGCCCAGCCCAGCCACGTGGGCTTTAGCAATTGACAGGATGGGCTGAAATAGCCCACCATTTTGATGGGCCTTATAATGGTCAAGCCCCGCCCAGCTCTATTTGGGTTGCGGGCTCCCATCGGTCAGCCCACCATTTTTAAAAATATAATTTTATATTTTTTCTTTATGTTCTAACCTAAGATAGATAAATATTTAAATGTTAAAAAAATCTTACTGGAAAAATTTCACAAATCATAATAATTTTTTATACTGTCCTAGTATATCACAATAAACACTAAAAAAGAAAAAGACAAAACTATATTTCATTCACTAAAAGTCAAAACTCAAAACAAACTATTCAATAGAACGTCCATGATGCTTATGAGATATCCAACACATCATCTTCATCAAACACATTTGAATCATCAAACACATTTGAATCCGCTTGTGAGAAGGTTGTCTTAACATCTTCACTTTCATCTACATCTACAATTCGTTTGCAATATTAATTAGTTAAATATTAAGAATAATTAAAATTTTAAAACTAATTAACGTTTTAAGACTTTAATATTTTAATATGACGAGCTTAATAAACTTTAAGCTTGATATACTCTTCTTGTTATTTTTTGTGTCATATACATTTTATATTTGATATATTTTAAATACGTATTTTTATTGGGCCCACGGGCTGGCCTAGCCCAGCCTTAGTCACGACCTAAAATCCAACTAGGCGTGATGGCACCTAACCCAACCCGCTAGGTAAGCCAATTAACAACTAACCAATTCCAATGAAATTAATAAAAAGAAAATATCTTAAACGGATACATTCCCCAAGGACTGGTAGTACAAATCATGAGCTTCTAAGATTAGAATTTACAAAGCTGGTATGCAATAAATACATCATTTGTTCGAAATGTACATAAACAATCTTTATAAACCTAAGGCTACCATGAACAAGAGGCAGCTACAACCGAAAGACAAGTACATCTTTAAATCCAGCTCCCATCGAACACAGCAACATCAACAGCCAACATATGCACGCAAGGTGCAGAAGTGTAGTATGAGTACAACCGACCCCATGCACTCAATAAGCAACAAACCTAACCTTAGGTTAAAAATAGTGACGAGTTGGGACAAGGGTCAGAGTCCAACACCAATAGCCAACAATAGTTCATAACAACATAATGAAAGTAATGGAAGAATTAACTCAGAGATAAAATGCTCAGCTCTCTCACAGTTCCAGAAAATAGATCTGCTTTTTAAGTATATCAGTGAAAAACCCAAATCTTTTTACCGGAATCACCGAAAATATGAGTAAGTTTGAAAACAATAATTTTTCTCAAAAAGCTTTCCACAGGCAAATATTTCATTTTCAGATGGCATGAGGAAAATACATCTCTATTCATATATGTCAATATGTGTGAGAAGTCATGAATGACGTGATACCGTACAACATGAGGAAAATTCATCTCTATGCCTGTAAGTCATGTGTGCATGACAATGCATTTATCTCAGATATGAACTCATGTACTCAGCCTCTCAGAGTACTCAATCTCACTGTCTCACACTTTCCACTCATCATGCTCAATCACTCGACATGCTCAGTCAGTCAGTATTGTATATGGCCAATCCATCCAAGGGAAGATCCATCCCGAATATATACATAGCAACTGACAGTCAGTCGCTCAGTACTGTATAAGGCCAATGCAGCCCGGGGATGATCCATCGCCAAATATAAATGCTTCGAACAAGATCCATTCCCTGGGAAGATCCATCCCTCAATATAAATCAACCGCGATCACTAGGTGTGTGTGCAGACTCCGGAGGGGCTCCTTCAGCCCAAGCGCTATATCAAACCAATCACAACATAAGTAAATGAAACATGATGTGACTTGCAAGCCCGATCCCATAATATATAACATGTTGCGGCATGCAAACCGAACCCATAATATATAACATGTTGTGATGTGCAACCCATCCCATAATATCACTCACACTCAGGCCCCCGGCCTCACTCAGTCATCAATCTCTCCAGTCTCTCGGGCTCACAATGCCATAAAACTAGCCCCAAAATGATAATATGATGTGTCAATAAATAACAACGGCGACTAAGATATGATATGAAATGAATAAACATGACTAAGTATGAAATTTATATGTATGCAAATGACTCAACAACAAAGACCTCAGTGGGCCCCAAAAGAATGAACATGTAGCCTAGACATGATTTCTAACATGGATCACAACTCGATAGCTCAATTACATAGGAATTTCATGGTTATAGGTAAGGTCAGGAAACTACACAGTACCACAGAAATGACGGAATCACAATTCATATGGTGCACGCCCACACTCCCGTCACCTAGCATGTACGTCACCTCAACACCAAACACATAACATGTAATTCAGGGTTTTATACCCTCAGCACCAAGTTTATAAGTGTTAATTACCTAGAACAAGACAATTCCAATACCGAGCAAGACAAACGATGCTCTAAAAATTCCATCCCGTGCGTACCGACCACAGAATGGTTCGAAACTAGCCAAAAGCAACTCAAATACATCGCCAAAGGAAACAAACCCAATCGATAAAGGTCGAATCTTTAATCAAAGCCCAAAAATCATCCCAGAAGTCCAACCCGAGCCCGCAACTCGGAACCCGACAAAACTCACAAAATCCGACAATCCATTCTATTACGAGTCCATCCATACTAGTTTCACTCAAATCCGACTCAGAATCGATGTTCCAAACTCAAGAATTCATATTATGAAACTTTAGGCAAAACCCCCAATTTTCATCTCAAAATACTAATTAAATGATGAAAACAATGATACATTCATGTATATTAACCAAATCCGAGTTAGAATCACTTACCATGATGAATTTCTTGAAAAACCCACAAAACATTGCCACAAACCAAGCTCCCAAAGTCCAAATGTGAAATAATACTCTAACCCTCGCTTATATAGTACAAAATCTGACTTTTCATTGTACTGACCGCACATTGTTTTTTGCGGTCCTCACATTCCAGGCTCTGGCCGCAATTCCAAATGGTGCGGTCTCACTTCACAGTGACTGCACTACTAGGCTTCAGTAAAATGCCCATAACTTACGGTAAAAAGTTCCAAATTATGATTGATTTATCTTTCTGGAAATTAGACTCAAAGAGATACAACTTTCATTTTTGGATCATCTCCAAATTCCTCATTACTTAAAAGATATAAGCTTCGGAATTCAGACCATCGAACCTGCACATTCTCCTTTTTGCGGCCGCAACCCCATCAGAATATACCAACAAGTCTCATAACATAACATTGACCTACTCGAGGTCTCAAATCACACCGAACAACATCAAAATCATGAATCACACCTCAAATCGAACCTAATGAACTTTGAATCTTCAACTTCCAAAACTCGCGCCGAAATATATCAAATCACCCGAAATGAACTCAAATTTTGCCCACAAGTCCCAAGTGACATAACGAAGCTATTCCGATTCCTGGAACCACGATCCGAATCCGATATCATGAAATTCAACTCTCAGTCAAATTTATTAACTTTCCGAACCTTCAAATTAGAACTTTCGCCAATTAGCACCGAAACCTTCTAGAAATATCCAAATGCAAATTCGGACATACGCCCGAGTCCAAAGTCACCATATGGACTTAACGGAACCATTAAAACCCCAATCTGAGGTCAAATACTAAAATGTCAAACTTGGTCAACTCTTCCAACTTAAGGCTTCAATCATGAAATTCATCCTTCCAAATCGATTCCGAATAACCTGCAACAAAAACTGATAATTCACACAAGTCATAATACATCATACGGAGCTACTCATTCCCTTAAACTACCGAGTAAAGTGCAAATTATCAAAACGACCGGTCGGGTCGTAACACTTAGTCAAGCCTCACAGCCACAGGCTTACTTGGGTCGGGCTCAAAAGCCTCATTTTTAAATGGACTCCAAAATTTCTAGCCCAGCCCTGCTAAATCATAGGCTGGGCTGGGCTGGCCCAACGGGCCAAGCACATATTGACGACTTTACTATTAGATAAACAACTTTACCCTATAAGAATTAAAGTAATAATTATTACTTCAACGTTTCATCCAATGGAAGTACCGATTCAAAAAGTGATTATCTAACTAACCGTTTCGTGAACTAATGGCTCTATGCCTATTCTTTACTGATCACATTTATGATAACAAAAAAAAGATATTTATGGCCTTGGAGAGTTTCAAATGCTAAATATATGAATGTATTTTCCTCAGCTTTTGGTTCTTTTCTCTTTTTACCCATGTGTTGTACGAGTACATCAAAATTGTAACGACCCGACCGGTCATTTTGAGCTCTAGTGCATCGTTTAGCAGTTTGAGGTCATGATCAACTTTATTTCACGTATTATGACTTGTAGGTGTGGTCGGAACTAAATTTCAGGAAGTTTGGAGTCAATTTAGGAAGAAAATTCTCAATTCAGAAGCCTTAAGTCGGAAGAATCAACTAAGATTGGAATTTTGAGTAAACGACCTCTGGATCAGGATTTGAAGGTTCTAGCAGGTTCGTATGATGATTTTGGACTTGGGCGTATGTCCGGATCAGGATTTGGATAACGCAGGGGCGTTTCGGCGCATATTATGGAAGATAGCATTTTAGAAGAATTTCATAAATTTGAGTTGTAAGGAATTTAGTGTTATAGATGTCCGTTTGGGATTCCAAGTCTGGGAATAGCTTCGTATGGAGATTCTGGAGTTGGGAGCGCGATTGGAAGTGAATTCGGATGTCCGTAGGTCATTTTGAAGTCATTTGACTAAAGATAGAAATTTGAAGGTTTTTGAGAAGTTTGACCGCGAGTTTGACTTTTTGATATCGGGGTTGGATTCCAATACCAAAAGTTGGAGCAGGTCCGTAATGTCGAATATGACTTGTGTGCAAAATTTGGGGTCAATCGTACGTGATTTGATAGGTTTCGGCATCAGATGTAGAAGTTTGAAATTTCAAAGTTCATAAAGCTTGAATTGGAGTGATTCATGATTTCGACGTTGTTTGATGTGATTTGAGGCCTCGAGTGAGTTCGTATCATGTTTTGGGACATGTTGGTATAATTTTTTAAGCTCCCGAGGCCCTCGGGTGGATTTCGGAAGGCTAACGAAATGGATTTCGGGCAAAAATAGCTGCTGAAATTTCTACTGCAAATCTGTTTTGGACAGCAACTGATGCATCGAAGAGATAACTTTGGAAGTGTATATATCAAAATATATAAGGAATCTGAAAATTTGCAAAACATAAAAGTTGTAGCCCTTGCATTATAGTTTCTATAAAGTTAAATCATTCATGATTTTGATATTTTAACAGAATGTTATGATCGATTTAAGATGGCTGGTGGAGCAGTTTCGACAGAATTTTCTGATGCATGGAGCCGACTTTAGAAGATCATATCTCGGAATATATAAAGAGTTATATTGTGTAAAACCTATCAAATTAAAGATCTTCGAGTCTAGTTTCTATATCTTCAAACCGTTTGTCATTTCGATGAATTCTGGGCAGATTGTTTTAAACACGAGTTTTGGCCCATTTCTTTCATTTGGTTTGGACGATTTTGGAGAGCTCAAAGAGGGATTTTCACCAAGCAACACTAGGTAAGTGATTTATTCCTATTTTTGAGTTAAATATGTGATCTTACATGGATTTAGACATGAAAATTAGTAGGAAATTGGGATTTTTGGAGGAAAACCTAGAAATTTGTAGTTTTTTGATTTTACCATGAATTTGAGCATGAAAATTAGAGCAAATTGTATATTTGAGTTAGTAAAGCTATGGGTAGAATTTATCTTCGAGAANGATTTATCTTCGAGAAATTTCGGAATTCGGGCAAGTGGGCCCGGGGGCATTTTGGTCAATTCCTTGAGCGGAGATGGGAACTTATATAATTTGA